>BMAO01001363.1:0-27856 GCA_019973975.1 Trichonephila clavata | reverse complement strand
CTTCACTTGTATGTGATGGAATCTTTGAACTCCATTTTTACCCACTTTAAAGGGTCAGATTTATTCGAAATTTTGCTCACACGTCTCAAAGACCGATGACAATACAATAATTTAATAATTTTGTTCCATTGTCTTGAACAGGACCAACAGGATTAACGATTTTCCATTTTCAGATCCCATCCCACATCTGGCGACTAATTCCGGATCCCATTTCCAGATTTGTGACTAATTCTAGAATTGGTGACTAAAAGATTAAGTTACAACTTAGTTCGATTAACTATAAAAGAGTATTTTTTCATTTTTTATAAGCTATAGTTTATATATCGCATAACATGATATTCATAAAATATAATTTGTAAATACTAAAATTTGCAAAAGGAGTTACAAATTAGCTATGCTTTTTATTCACAAATTTTAGAATTTATGCACATCACTTTCTCTGAAATATCAGAAAACAGAAATCAGCATTTAGCGGGACATTGTAAGTTGTACAAAAAAAACTTTTTCTCTTCTGACGCGTTTTATTACAGCAGAAACGTCACCGTCTATATGTTCTTTTGTAAATTTATCATACATGTTCTTACCAACTCAAGTCAATCCTACGCATCTGTAACAGAATTCTTGCTGCTCAGGAAACTAAAAGGTCATCCTTTGCGCTTACGACTTGAAAATCTAAAAATCGACTCTCGTGCTGGCTAAAGAGCTAGAAGCACAAATCATAGGTGGAAAATAAGTTTCCAATCGACTCTTAAAATTTAATGAAGTTGATGGGAGTATACTTCCATGAGCTTATTAAGGTTTATCTGAAGAAACTTTTAAACTTAATTGAGTGGACTTAAAGTGTAAAGCATCAAAGTATAAGTGAAGAGTATTCCACATATACCAAAAATAAAATTTCTTCTTATGGGAGTAAGTTGCCACACAGTGAATGCTATTTCCCTTTCGGCCAACATAATGAAACGTTGATGGTTGAAACTTGATTTTCCTTCTTCTTCAGGCATAATTAAAGCCATGGTACTCACTTCAGCAGAAGCTTCTGCAATCGACGACGCAGACAATGTCATTGTTATGAATAATACAAAAATGTTGAGAAACAAATGATATGTTGTAGCAGGTTTATCATACACGTTTGGGTGTAATGTAACGTACAATGAAAAGCACATAGTACATGAACTGTAAATTACTGTTGTAAATACAAGAGATCCAACAGTCTTATCGATATCGTGAATCTTTGATTTGACTACGAAGTAAGAATACAGAACTATTTCATTGCTTAATTTATTTCTTGCAAGCAAAGATGCTGCAAAGTGCTTTTAAAATGGTTGTTGTGTCACAGCATACAACAATATAAAATAACATAAAAGACACCACAGGGACGTTGAAGAATATTAGAATATAAATATCAAAAAGTACTGATATAATATTATTATATAACCGTTCACTGAAACAGTATCCAAAGAACATGTAACAAATACTAAAGTTAAACTTACTAATGAATATCTTGTAAACAAGCATGGCTATATTTGACGATATGCTGAGAATGATGAGAATTTTTAAACATGTTGTGTATTTAGGTTCCTTGCTCTTTTTCAGCTCTTCTAAAATTTTGACAATCTTTTTCAACTGATGCATTTTTTTAACTAAAATGCAGCGATGAACGGTAGTAACGATTGATACTGTCATAACAGAAATCGATAAAACAGTGTTTTTAGTATAGAATGCCATAGACAACGATACACATAATTTGAGTAATATAGCTGCAACATTGATAGACGCGAGAAGTATGAAAAATATTCGTTCAGTGCAATTGGCGTTAGAAGCGGGAATCATTGAGTAGATGCCAGAAAAATGGAACAAGTTAAATATATAACTGTACGGGGAAACCATGTTAATACTCTCTTTCTGAAGTGAAATAAAATAGAACTAACTGATTGTCTTGCCGAATTAATTTCTTCTCAGAGTTTCCATATTTTATAAAGTCCATCGATTTTCAATATCAGAGTGTCAGCTACAGAAAGCTCTTTTTTTTTTATTTAGAACTCTTTTCATCACATAACCATTCACCTAATCAATAAATTTTCATTGACTTTTAAAGTCGATTCACCGTTATTGTCAACACGTTTATAATTATTATTTGGCTTTGTAATTGATCTTATACTTTGATGAAAGTTTGGTCCTTGTTTTTGTATATGATTATTGCAGTTTTTTTTTCTTATGAGTCACAATTCTAATAAATTATGTTTTGCGTCTCTTTAAAGGAAAAAATATACAAGGCACGCCTTCAAAGGAACACACGTGAATAAGAATTTTAGTTGAAGGTCGAAAATACTATTCGACCATAGGTCCCTTGTCACCCCTTGCGTGTCGGTTTTTTAAGTCTAAGATCGGCGTGGGAACTACGCCGGTTACACGCTCGATTAAAGGAAGTTCAAAGGTTGACTTGCCCATGTACTTAAGTGTCGAAACTACCCTTTTTTTTTTTCGAGAAACTAAGTAATGGTTAGGAAATCATTAGTTGATGAACAGGCAGTCGGTCTTTTAGTGGAGATCGCCGCATACTCCCCCTCTAATATCATCGTGATGATACAAAATAATCAGAGAAGTAGACAGGACGACCAAAACAGGTTTGCTAAAGGCTTAACTTGGCTATGTTTCTATTTCACTCTTTTTTATATGATGAGTATTGTCCGAATTCTGAATAAATGCAGGTTTTAATCTATCAACCGAGATAGATGTAGTCTTGCAGTGACTACCGCCCAGTGGGAAAGGGATGCCTTAGCGATCCTCTATCCCAAATCTAACTAGTTCTGATGTCGTATGGTAGAAGAGGAAGGACCTGAGTGGCAGTGCCGGAGCTGAAGCACGTATATTTATTTGTACCACCGACTTACCGGTCCACTACAACTCCGTGCATACCTTAGATCAGTGGGAAGAAGAGGAATCCCTATTCGTGTCGGTTGTAAAGGATTTTCACTCTCGTCTTTTGTCATTTGGGACCTCGGGCTCTTCTTCCAAGAGCCCGCCTCACATTTATAGATATAAAGATAGATTTAGAATTTTCTTACTTGTGGCACCGTCTTGTGATTGTATACAATAAAAGCGTAAGAAAGAAATATAAAAACAGAAAGAAGAATGGAACTAATTATTTTTTTTAATTTGTCATGAATCTTGGACTTAATAAAGAGGTAATTGTAAGGGCAACTAATAGGGTATAACAATGTTTTAAACTATGATTAATAAACTAATTAATGTTTGTCTGAAATTTGATTTATTCTTAGCTAACGTATTGACGCGACATTTGTAATTAATAACAATATTTTCATAATTAGAGATTGAAATATTAGGATTCCCGAAATTTATATTAGTAATATTAATATTAAAGACATCTCATTCCTCAAAAATATTACTATGTAACTTGATGTGCATAATATACAGCAATAAATCAAGGTAATCTTCTTTGAGAGGACTATTGTTAGTTTTAATAAGGTGCAAATATTTTTAATAAAAAATAATATTGGGGGTAAATTTATTATTTTTACTTAAAACAATTACATCATCTCAATACTTAAAAAAATAAAAAGCTATGCTTTGTTAATACGGATTAGCCAAACTATTGAAAACATGTTCTTTTGGAGGTAAACCTTTAATTTGTTTATGTATATATATTACTAATTAAAAATATAATATTATTTTCTAATCAAATTAATTTTATGAGAATTTAAAATTTTTGGCAATTTATAACTTTAAGCTTATAATTATTTTGGTTATTTAAGTAACTTAAAATATGTCCCTAATGCTACGGAATTGAATAAATTTTTCAAAATTATAACTGTGTACTGAAAAATTTTATTTAAAAAAATCTATACCTATACTATTTTTAATTACATCTTTATTATCTTGCTGGTTGATGAAGTTTTGTGAAATATTTTGTAACATATCTTTATGTATTGAGGTAGGTTTTAAACCCTTTGTAACAGTGCGAAATTTAACTGGATTTTATGAAACCTAGGTTCTAAAAATTATGCTTCTGGAATACAAATACACTCAATTTTATATTCATTGCTGTTACGCGATTATCAATTTCTCTGTTACAAAGTTCCGATTTAAGAAATGATTAATTTCAGAAAAAGTTTATAAAAAATGTATGCATTGCGCTAAGTTTACTACAATATGTTTACATTCACAAACTTTACATTTCAAGCAGTAAATAAAGTAATGAGTTTAGCATAAGTGAAGTTTTTAACCAGAATCACATTGACATTATGAAAATTTTAAATCTAATATATACAGGGTATCCAGGCTTAAAGTATCCAAAAGTCATGGTTTATTATTTCGAAAACTACCCATCTGAATGTAATAAACTGCTTCTATGTGGATTGGCAATTCCTCCGAGAATTGTAGGGACTAGTCTGATCGGTCGCATGTGCCCGCATTATTCGGCAATCGCAGGCGATAAATGTTACACTGGCTTCATTAGTAAAGATGTGGACGCCGCATAAAAAGATACAGAGCGTACTTAGGTTGATGGGATTTAAATCAGTCACGTGACGTGTACAGTGACGTGTTCGAAGAGAATAGAATGTTGATCCGCCGACCTCAAAATCCATTCACCTTTGGAAAAGATTTTAAAAAGAGATGGGAACTTTGGTGTCTCAAACTGGCAAGTATCCTAAAGCTTTCGTAACACCGTTCATCGTGTTCGGGATTAATTTTGTAGGAATCTAAAAAAGAAACGAGCCTTGCAGTAGTCGCATACGATGTGTAATATCTGACATGTTATCGTAGTAAATTCGCAATAGCAACTTAAATCCTGGGGGGGGGGGGGGATGAATCGAGTATGATTGGAAACAATTTTCTGTGGAATAATTATATCGTTAATAAAAATTTTATTTAATTAACACAAGGAGTAATGCAATTTTTTATCAAAAACAATTATTCTTGTTCAATTTGGGGAAGAGCGGTAATGGTAATTTATGATAAATAAAATATGACACATATACTTGTGTTTTCAGAGTATTTAAAAACCGTTGAAAAATAGCGTCAATAACAGTACCACTGTTAGTTGTCGAAACATTTTGATTTGTGTTCATTTCGAGCTTGAGTTCATCATTCAAAAAAGCTATGAGTGGTTCGGCTTCTAGTAAACTGAAGTTAACTTTAAAATTACCACTCAAAATCATGGGAAGCGAGTGATAGTTTTTTTTAAAAGAGAAGTACCACCTTCGGTATATGGTAAAAGTAAAAAATGCAGGAAATCTTTAATTCTTTGAACCGTTTGATTCGGAGAAATGTATACGACCACCGAAATCACTGTTTGTTCATTTTCAAATAAGCATCTTGCCGCACATATGTCCCCAATATCTTGACTAACAATACCCAGTCCACTTGTTTGACGATAAGTAATATCCGTATGTCGAGCCACAACATGTGAGTTGTTCTGTTTACGATAGATCGCAACACCAGCTGCTCTGTGGCCCGGTCGTTTAAATTGTACGCAGCAATCGAAGTCAGGTATCGAAGCACATTCGTCATTGTCTAACCACGTCTCTGCCTAAAGGACTTAGCTTCTTCTCTGATCCTAAAGGGAGAAATCAAAAACAAAGATCCCTTGGCCTAGACCGCAGGGGGTGGGGGATGGGGTGGAGCCCCTCCCGAATGAAGGAGAAAAAACAGAACTTCACTGAATAGCGCGCGCTTCCCCAACTTCCTGTTTCGCATTTTCGTCACTTTTCGCAAAATCACTCCCACAAATCTCCAGCAATCGAGAGGAAAGATGTTACACATCAATAAGTCTATTAAGCAAACTAGGAACGAATTACAGATATCTCGGACCACAGTTCAGGATATCGTTCATGAACGGCTGATTTTGTGAGCATACAAGCTTCAACTTCTTAACCACTTGAAACTAAACCATCCCTGAGCTAGGTAGAAATTCGCCGCTAAAATGATGAATCGTATTGGAGTGGATTCGAATTTTTTAAAGCATGTGATTTTTACGGAAATATCTTGCTTTCACACATGTGGAATAAGCATAACTGCCGTATTAAAAAAAATGAAAATCCTCATCTACTGTGTGATTACGAAAGGGATGCATCTTAAGGCAATGTGTGGTTAGTAAAGCATACAAGTGGCATCATTGGTCTATTTTTCTTCATACAGAAGACAGTTACGCGATTCGTTTATCTTGATATGCTGTAAGACTTTACTGTTCCACCAGGTTTTCTATTCCAACAGATGTCGCTCCATCACATTATCACGGTAATGTTACCACATGTTTGACTGGAATATTTCAAGAAAGTCGGATTGCGAAAGGAGACCCAATCGCCTGCCCGCCATGGTCACCGGATATGACTCTTTTTTGCTTGAGGAATCATCAAATCTGTTTTGTTTTAACAAAAAAATTACACTTGTAGAAGAATTGAAGGAACGCATCTGTCCAGCAATTCGTCTAATAACTCCTGATGTGCTACGGAACACTAAGAAAATAATTTATAGTTTTAAAAAAAAATAAAAAACACGCTTTTATACTGAATCGAACTAAAAAGTAAAAAAATAATTCTTAATTAAGAATAAAATGATTAAAGAGAAAATAAATGTCATTGTGGTAAAAGCGTGGGGTGTTCTATAAATGTATCAATTGTTATAATTTCTAACTTCTATTCCGAAAAGATGAATTAGTGTAAAAATGTAGTACAAAACACCCCACGCTTTTACCCCAATGACGTTAATTTTCTCGTCCATAATTTTATTCTTCTATTTAGAATTATCTTTTTACTTTTTAGTTCAATTCAGTATAAAAGTGTGTTTTTTAGTTTTTTTTAAACTATAAATTATTTTTCACTTTTTTTATTTGGTTCTACAATAAGAGCGTATTTTTTAGTTTGTTTAAAATATCATTTATTCTCTCTCTCTCTCTCTTATTGTTAAATTCATCCTTGAGTTTGATATTTGGAGCCGGAATTACGTGGCTGCTGGAATCAGTCTTGCTCTTAAATGGATATTAATTAAAGGGTCAAAAGTATATTTATTCTCTCCGTCAGATGAGTCACGTATGTTGATATTAGATTCCATCTCTATAGAACAGGTCAAAGAAATAAAGGTGTCTTAAGAAGAAAAAGTTCGAATTAAAAAAAAATTGGCAGTTATAGAGACTGCCGACAGAAGTGAAAACTTAGAACTTTTAGAAATAAAATTTGAAATTTCATAATGTTGAATTATTAGATTGTTTCCAATCTAAAGACACTCCGAGCAACAACTAAATGCACACAGGTTTATATGGTTTTTTATTATTCAAATATATTACGGGCTGTACAAGATCATGACAAAATATAAATACAATTCAATTGAAATAACAATTAATATACAATCATATATTATTTATGGATAGTATTTGTATTTACTTAAATTTCAATGTATTTGATTTTTAATATTATTTTAATTGTTTTCATCATTGTCATCATTAATTTCAACAATACTTAGACTTTTTGTACTTTCAATTATTTTATTTTGATCTAAAAAAGATAAAATAGGCTTATGGTAGCTAAAGTAAAAAAGGGAAATGTTTGATTCAAATTTATCTAAGTATCGTATAAAAACCGCATCGATCGTCGTTTCATATTTTGTAGAACTGAGTTTTCGATCATTGGACTATTTAAATTAAGTGTTTCATTTAGAAAAACAATTAGTGGTAGATTTTTATCATCTGCAAAGTTAATATTGAAGTCTCCACTTAAAATCATCGGTACATTATCATATTTTTCGCCAAATCTTTTTTCGAGTATTTCAGAACCTTCTTTTGTATAAATCAAATTTTCGAATAAAAATTGTTGTATCTATCTCATAGATTTTTCAGCCGAAATAGAAACGGCAACCTTTAATATGTATTGCCCATTCTCGGAATCGCAACGAGCAACGCATATTTCGCCTATATCAGAAACATTAACACAAATGCTTCTATTGAATTTAGTATGTATGTCCATACGTGAAGTAATGAAGTGTGACGTATCTTGAGTATTGTGATAAATAGCTACGCCTGCGCTGGAACTTCGGGTCTTTTATAACTTACAACGAAATTGAAATTCGGAATATCAAGTGGTTCGTTTTTCATACGAATTTCTGACAAAAGCATAACATTTGACTTTTTACAATAGCATCATTTTTTAGGTCAGCTGTATGCGCATGCGAACTTTGACAATTGAATGAAAATATCGATAATCCCTTCTCTTGTTGGAGATGAATTCTAGAAAAGTTTTGGCGACCGTATGTAGTGTATTGTTTTGTAACGTTAGGTCCTCTCTATGACTTGTTGATCTTTTATAATGTTTATCTGTTTCTGAAGCATTTAGAGGTGATACTGTTCTACCAATCCAAAATTTCCAGCTGCTGCTAATATTTTCTTGAGTAACCAAAAATAAACCTTGAATCCTCGTTACTCTTGTTAAAGTTACGTAAACTAATTATCTAGGAAGTTTGCGATCGTATTCGTAGACAATAGCATCATAAGTATCTCCCTGTGATTTGTTAATAGTCATTGCCAAAGCAGAAATTAGGGGGAAATGTTAAGGTTCTAAGCAAATATGAAAAAAAAAGATATTTAAAAGAACACCAATTCCATGACAATATTTTTTCAAAAATTTCAAGTAATAAAATCGAAAAATATAAAATTATAGATAATCATTTTGCAAAAAATAGAAGAACATACATTTTATTTTTGATAATTCAAATTAAAAAATATGATTTCAAAGTATTAAATTTTTAAATAAATAAAATATTTAATGAAATTAAAGTCAGAGCCATTTTCTTTATTTCAAACTAAAGATTTTAATGATATAAGGTGTTAAACTATAATTTTGCATTTTTAACCATATTTTAAACTTTAACACTAGATTTTATAAAATTTTCAATTTCAAAATCCACGATAAAATTATGATTGAACAACTAGATGTCTGTTTTACCACTCTAGTAAGAAAACGTCTAAGCCACTGTGAAATACCAATCCGGATTGCGTGATGCATTGCAGAGGTTAAATATTAGAAAATAAATAATACAAAATTTTCAAACGCCAGAATAAATACGAAGATTTAAAATATGTTTAAATAATATAAAATTTTCAAACGCCAAAATAAATGCGAGTATTTAAAATAATTTTCTGTTATTTATTTTTTATCATAAAAATATTAGTATACTTATTTAGTACTCACTGCTGTACTGCACAATGATTCTTCAATTAAACGGTTCAAATAATAATCAAACAAAAACACTATTTCAACAATGCACAGTATATACACATTGAACTTTTCACTAAATCCATTCAATTTCACTTATAAGATGTACACATCACTATACGTCAGATGTATAGCTACACATATACTGCTATAAGCATGTCGGTGACGCGAACGCACGAGATTTCACCCATCCAAAAAGCGTCTAAAGCGAACAACACGCTGCGCATGGGCCAGTCTGAGCATGTCGGTGACGCGAACCCATAAGATTTTCCCCAACCAAAAAGTGCCCAACGCCGCTAAAGAAGTTTTCACTTCAAAAATTTTAAAGTACCATGTTTTTTATAACGGACTAAAAAGTATAAAATTCCTCCTTTTCGTTTTTGAAGTGAAAACTTCTCAGCGGCGTTGGGCACTTTTTGGTTGGGGAAAATCTTATGTTTTCGCGTCACCGAGATGCTCTGACTGGCGCACGCGCAGTGTGCTGTTCGCCTTAGACATTTTTTGGATGGGTGAAATCTCGTGCGTTCGCGTCACCAAAATGCGTATAGCAGTATATCTGTAGCTATACATCTGACGTATAGTGATGTGTATATCTTATAAGTGAAATTGAATGGATTTAGTGAAAAGTTCAATGTGTATATACTGTGCATTGTTGAAATAGTGTTTTTGTTTGATTATTATTTGAATCGTTTGATTGAAGAATCATTGCGCAGTACAATAGTGAGTACTAAATAAATATACTAATATTTTAAAGATAAAAAATAAGTAACAGAAAATTATTTTAAATCTTCGTATTTATTCTGGCGTTCAAAAAATTTGTATTATTTATTTTCTAATATTTAACCTCTACAATGCATCACGTAATCCGTCTTAGCATTTCACAGTGGATTAGGCGTTTTGTTACTGCCGTGGTAAAACAGACTTCTAGTTGTTCAAACATATTTTTATCGGGGATTTTGAAATTAAAAATTTTGTAAAATCTAATAATAATTCAAGATTAATGTGTTGAAGTTTACAATATGGTAATTAATGCAAATAAACGTGATAAAAGATCAACGAGTCATCGAGAGGACCTAACGTTAGAATTGAAAAGGTTACAAAACAATTCACTACAAACGGTCATCAAAACTTTTCTAGAATTCATCTCCAACAAGAAGGGATTATCGATATTTTTATTCAATTGTCAAAGTTTGCACGCGCATCCAGCTGACCTAAAAAATGATGCTATTGTAAATAAGTCAAATGTTATGCTTTTGTCAGAAATTCGTATGAAAAACGAAGAACCACTTGATATTCCGAATTTCAACTTTGTTGTAAGTTATGAAAGACCCGAAGTTCCAGCTGCAGGCGTAGCTATTTATCACAACACTCAAGATACGTCACACTTCATTACTTCACGTATGGACATACATGTAAAATTCTCTAGAAGCATTGGTGTTAATGTTTCTGATATAGGCGAAATATGCATTGCTCGTTGCGATTCCGAGAATGGGCAATGCATATTAAAGGTTACCGTTTATATTTCGGCTGAAAAATCTATGAGACAGATACAACAATTTTTATTCGAAAATTTGATGATTTAAACAAAAGAAGGTTTTGAAATACTCGAAAAAAGATTTGGCGAAAAATATGATAATGTACCGATGATTTTAAGTGGAGACTTCAATATTAACTTTGCAGATGATAAAAATCAACCACTAATTGAATTTCTAAATAAACACTTATTTTAATAATGTCCAATGATCGAAAAATCAATACTACAAAATATAAAACGACGATCGATGCGGTTTTAACGGGATACTTAGATAAATTTGAATCAAACATTTTCCTTTTTTACTTTAGCTACCATAAGCCTATTGTATCTTTTTTAGATCAAAATAAAATAATTGAAGGTACAAAAAGTCTAAGTATTGTTGAAATTAATGATGACAATGATGAAAACAATTAAAATAATATTAAAAATCAAGTACATTGAAATTTAAGTAAATACAAATACTATCCATAAATGTGATTGTATATTAATTGTTATTTCAATTGAATTGTATTTATATTTTGTCACGGTCTTGTACAGCCCGTAACATATTTGAATAATAAAAAACCATATAAACATGCATATAATTGTTGCTCGGAGTATCAATAGATGTGAAAACCAGATTGATGTTGATAATTTTAATTCAAACATTATGAAATTTCAAATTTTAATACTAAAAGTTCCGAGTTTTCACTTCTATCGGCAGTCTCTGTAACTGCCAAATTTTTTGTTTTCTTTTTTCGCATTTTCATGCATTGTCATCCACTTCTGAACTATGATCCAAATTTCAAGTCTCTTAACTCATCGGAAAGTCACACAGTTTAAAATCAATTACAAAATTCCACCTGGACAGACATTCCAGAAAGCGTGTTAATAAAAAATATGGCAAAATTAAGTGTCAATTGTTTTTCCCTTTTTAAACGTATTGCTATAATATTAATTCATATCATCACTTCTAAACGTATTGCTTTGTAATAAACGTAAAAATATACTTCCACTTAAAAGGGTTTCAAGGTCGTCTAAAGTGGAGAATCAGCTGTTTTGGTAAAATGAGTTTTGAAAAACAGAAAGTGTCTGAGTTCAGCAGTTAGAACATAACTTTTTTTCACACATGCACGATTTTTTTTTTCTTCAGAAAAACTAGACAGTTATTTTTATTATGGTAAGAATAGGTGACGCACCCACTCTTCCCCTTCTCACATAAGGCACACTTTTTTTTGTTTATTTTAATTCTATTAACCACAAGCGTGTTTTCAATTTTAGAGTCCCCTCCCTAGTTTTTTAATCGCCCAAATCTGGAATTAGTTGCCAAATTTGGAAATGGTATATGGAATTAGTTGCCAAATCTGGAAATGGTATACGCAATTAGTCACCAAATCCGAAAATGGTATATGGAATTAGTCGTCCAACTAGAAATCCTTATTTCTGAGGATCTTAATCAGAACAATGGAACAAAAATAGTGTACAGGGCTCTTTCCTTCCTTTGACGGAATGAGATTCACTCTTCAAATTTTGAATTTGCGGGAGTAACCGCCTTTCAGGACCAAGGGATATGAACTCTCGGTCTCTTGCCACAAGCCAAATTACTGTGCTCTGAATTTTTTGCTTTTTCAAGACTCTCGATTGAGTTTGCGGAGGCAGCCGCGTTCAAGGGCTTAATGATGAACTTTGCCTAATGGATAAATACGGATTTCCAAAGGCAGCGGGGAAATGGCTGGTATACATGAATTGAAATTGAAATAGAACTTTCTATCGAGAAAAAATCTGAGTGCTGTGACTTATTAATAATGAATAGTGTTTTTATTATTTACTCTAAAATAAAATGTCTTTTGGCAATTAACTGTGTGACCTCTGGAACTACCTTGTCACGATGTTACCACCATATTAGAGGAAGACTGAAGATTATTTGTTTTGTTTTCTAGAGGAAATAAAATAGGCCTACTCGAATACACAATTGATTGTCTATGTTAGGAGAAATCCATGTCAAAAACCTGGGTCTCTCAGTTTTAAAGATAGGCACTCAAATTAGTTGATAACGATTGCAAACACCAATCAAGTTGTGAATTGCAAATATATTCAATCATTATCAAAGCTTTGTCGTAGATTTCGCTGGGGAATCAAGGTTCATATTTGAAATTTCCTTGAAAAATATCTTCAGCCGTGTGCGCGATTTCTATTTCTTCCTAACTATTTGAATTTTTCTTGCGTGTTCGTCGAAAAATATCTTCAGTCATGCATGATATTTATTTCTACCCTAACTCGGTTGGAATGAAGGAAAGCAGAACATACCAATTTATACTTACAAACAATGCACAAATTTGGTTTGGTTGTGACTTGTAACTCACGTCATTAAGGTAAGTCGGTACCCCCTATCCCGCTAATGTTAAATTGAGCATTTTTATGTGCCTTTTTCTCATAAAATATTAAATGTACAGACTTAAATTTTTTTCTGTATATTAATTAGACTTTTTTATTTAAACTGAAGTGAACTTTTTCAAATATATTGTTTAGTTTTTTCAAAAACTTTCATCGTAATGTATCACTATGAATTTTTTGAAAAATGTCATTTTTTTTTCACGATAACTGACTTTTACAAAAATATTATCGGTATATTAATAAAAGTTCACTTCAGTATATATATTAACATATCAGTAATATTCAGTGAAGATTGTGCAAGTGCTTCCGTTGTATAGGTTCTGAGAAAATGGTACTCGCATTTTTAAAAACACCGTTTTGAGATAATTGCATTTTTATTATAAAATGTCACTTCATCAAAAAAATTATGAATTACAATCTGTATTTGCACTATTTTTTTAAATATTAGCTTATTCTCAATAACTTCTAAGACTTTTTACTTATTTCTTTTACTTAGATTTCTCAGAAAATACATGTATAGCATTTTTCACTTTTAATCTATCGAGATATTTTATAGCATTCGCATCATTTTTCTCAAATTATACATCAATTTTTGAAGAATTTTTAGTTCTGATACATTACTGTCCATCCAAGTTGACTATAAGTATCATAAATACCATGTAAAAATGTGTCAATACATGAAAATATGGCTTTGGTAATACATCATTATACGACATTTCGAAAATTTTCATTACTTTTGGTTGCGTCCTATTATAGCCACCCCTGGATTTTGTGCTTTTTTTGTCGCCAAGTTGAGCGATAAGTTCACCAAGCTTGTAACCCTTCTTTTTTAATTTTTCAAAATTAAAGACCATTTTTAGTGACCGTTAGGTGTCTTCAACAAGTAATTTCCGTTAATTACGTTGGTTTCGGCAACCCTACTAACTATGCACGAGTAGTAAGGACCGTTACTTTTTGATGCTTTGCTGTTATTCCGCTAGTACGTGCGATTGCCGGTTATTGTTTTCTAGACGAAAGCAAGGTTTATTTATATATATATTTTTTTCAATTTTTTGTAAAAAAGGTGGTAATTATTGGATGGAGCTTTCGGAAAAAATAGTTAAAATTATGAAGATGCCGTTCGAAAGGAGGAAAAAATCCCCATGATGTAAGGAAAGGTACGTGGTTTGGCAAAAGCCGTTACAGTAATTTTAGAATGTGTTTGTCTTTTTAAGAAGCTAAATCATTCAGTATTTTGTTCATAAAGTTTTAAAAGTTAATAATTTTTCTGCTTCGAATATCGATTTATTCCTTTTAGAATGTTCTTAATTTTCTATTTTTCAACAGTTGAAAAGAAATTTCCGTTTTTGTCGTTCGGATATCCGTCTTTTTTTCTTAGGATGCCATTAATTTTCTGCTTTTAGAAGCTAAATCTTTCATTAATTTGTTCTTATTTATTTTTTTAAACTCTTAATTTTCTACTTTTTAGCAGTTAAAAAAGAAATTTCGATATCCGTTTTTTTTTTTTTTGTCCTTAATTTTTTTTTCTGCTTTTAGAAGCGGAATCTTTCATTAATTTGTTCTTGAACGTCTAAAAAATTGTTTTCCTCAATGGAACTTCGATTCCTTCTTATCGGAATGTTCTTAAATCCGTACTTTTCAAAATTTAAAAAAAGAATTTTTCGATTTTGATCTTTAGATCTCAATTTTTACTTATTAGAATGCTCTTCATTTCCGATTTTTAGAAGCCGAGATTTTGCTGAATTTGCTTTATTAACGTCTGTAAAATTTCTCTTTCGATTCCTTTTTTTTTTCCGGAATGTTCTCCGTTTCCTACTTTTGAAAAGTTAATTTTTCATGGAATTGTTCGAAAAGTTAAAAAAGTACCTATTGTTTTCAGAAGCTCGTATATTTTCTTAAAGCTCTAATGTTTTCCATTTTTGCTCCTTCGGACAAGACGCCATGTTTTTCCCAGTTGGCCTGAACTCGACTTTGAAAAACGCGCTTGGCGCCACTTTGGCGCGACTTTAAAAAAATTTTCGCCAAGGGGTGGGCTATAATAGAAATTTACCCATAAATGGTATCCAAAACATTAAGAAAACTGATTTTATGTTTTTAAACATGAAATTTGTGTATTTTTTGTATGTAACAAGTTTTGCGCAACGAAAAAGGGCATTGCAATTTGGGATATATTTATGTACCCTTTACTAAAAATCTATTGAAAACAAAGCTTAAAAATTTATGTGTGCATTAAATTAACATTTATCTTTATACAGAAGTGAAATTTTTTTAAAAAATTGATCAGCCTGTTTAAAAATGTAATTTTTGCACAGTAGAATAATGAATTTTATAGAAACTTTCCTTTTCTATGTTACGACATCTGCTGTTTAGCTAAATGTCTGAGGAATATCTCAAAAATTTCACTTCAGTATACACAATATATATGAAATATAAAATAAAAAATTCCAGTTCATGCATACAATAAATTTTTTTTAAAAAAAAGACACAAATTAAGAAATATAATACATGAATAAATGACATTTTGAAAAGTTTCACTAGTGCTTTGTATATTCACATGTAAACACAATTTCTTAAAGTATCAGAATTAAAAAGTTTATTTAAATATTACATAAATGATATCCATAAGAAAAAATTTGTTTTTATGTTTTTAAACATGAACTTGATGTAATTTTATGTGCATAACAAGCTTTACAGGTAACGACAAAAATCATCCCGTATCATCACATATATATGTGTACTTTTTCTCGGAAACTGTTAAATATTAAGACTTCTGATTTAGTCTGAATATTAATTAGACTTTAATATTTATGCTGAAGTGAGATATTTCAAATATAATGTTAAGTTTTTTCAAAACCATGCAACATACAAATATTACTATGAATTTCTTGAAAATTTTCATTTTTTTTCTACAATAAATGCTTTATGTTAAATTATTTTGGGAAAATTTATAAAGGCACACTTCAGTGTACATGGTTATGTTCAGTGTACATATGAGTTATGTTTTACTGAAATTTTATGAGCATCCTTGCATTATTTTCTGAGAAAAAAGAACACATTTTTATAAACAAACTTTTTGAAAAATGCATTTTTAACATGAAATATCACTTCATCACAAAAATTATGACTTCCAACATGTATTTTCCCCATTTTATTCAACATTAGCATCAAGTCAATATATTTTAAGTAAAAAAAGCATCAAAAATGTTTTTAAATTCTCAGAAAATACATACATAACATTTTTCAGTTTTTGTTTAACGAGATATTTTGTAAAATTTACATCTATTATCACAAAATCTCTATACATTTTAGAAGAATTTGTAGCATTTATGTATTACAAATATCAAAGTAGAGCAAATATCATCATAAATATAATGGGAAAAAATTTATCTATATGGTTTTTTGTGCATTTGAAAAAACATGATTTTACGTCATTTCGAAAGTTTTCATATGTGTTCTGTGTGTTCACATGCAAACATAAGTTTCTAAGACTTTTAAATTTCAAAAGTTTCTCTAAACTGTACACATGATTTCTTAAACAGCAAAAATAAAACTGTTTTTATGTTTTTAAACATGATATTTAGGTATTTTTATGTATTTAACCAGCTTCTTGCAACGACAAATGGTATTACACATCTGAATTTTTGTATGTACAATTCATTCAGAAACTTTTGAATATTTAAGTTTAAAAACTTGTCTGTACAGTTAAGTAACATTTATATTTATACTAAAGTGATATTTTTTTTAAAAAATTAGTTTTTTTAAAAAACAGACATTTATCATCTAATTTGTTTGTTTTTTGACACATGTGCTCTAAGCTAAATGTTTTTTTTTGTTGTAATATTTTCAAAATATCACTTCAGTATCCACAATAATGCATAAGGAATATATAATGTAAATTTGCAGCTTTTTTTTTTCACATACAGTAAATTTAGAAAAATTTTATTTTTTTAAAAAGTAATTTTAAAATTATAAATTATGAAAATAGTAGTTTTGAAAAAAATCATACCTTGTGAAAGTAAATATTTAATAAAAAATAATACTTTAAAACTCTTGGAAGCATGTTGTAACTCGAAATTCCGCCACCAAACTAATACAGTTAATCGAACAGTCAACTGTTATCTAAAGTTAATTGCGTTTGAATAAACAAAAAGAAGGCTTTGCAATTGTTTCAGGATATTTAAAAGGCAAATATCTGTCAAAAGGGGGCGTGGCCCACCAGTTGAAAATTTTTTAAAAGTCATTTTGACATAGTTCTAATTGAAAATATGGCATAAATAATATATCCCTAAAAAGGTAATGAAATACAGATTTCAGAAATATCAAAAACTCAAAATCGATCATTCCATGATTTTTACCCTACTGACCTCCCTTAATGATACATACCAGTGTCAGTAACATTTTGAACATAGGCTGTCACCTTAATTATTTTGTGATACATTTGTTAATATGAGTATATTTTATTTATTTATTTCATTGTTTTCATTTATTTTTTAACTGCTTTTCTTATTTCTCTGTGTAATTGACGTAAATTGAGCTCTGCCACAAATTAACTTTCATTTAAAAATTCAACTTATATGGTGAAACTGACCTCTTTGGAGTGATTTGTTCGAGTGGAATGAAATATTCCATTTCTCATTGCGTTGGAATTCAGCTGTTTTGGCTGATTTATGTTTGAAGTTAAATATTTCGAAAGCATTTTTTATTTTTATTTTCTCCTACTTTTTATTCTTGTGTTTTTTGTTGTTTTGCAAAATGTTTTCATATGTTTTTGTTTTAGCCTTCTTTTTTTTTAAGTACATTGAATCGGATTCAGTACATAAAAATAATGCCTTGAAGAAAATCAAACTTAAGACGCCATATTCGCCAAGCAAAAGCAGTACGAGGAGTAATTGCACATCAAATTGAGAACTAACAAGCATCAGCGAAATTGAGCAAAACAGACAAAGAATGGCTCAAATACGTGATGAGAAACCATCAGAGCAACAAATACCCTGATTTGACGATGCACGTCTGCGAGCATGGCATTTGTGTTTTTCAATATCAGATCTGCTCTATCCTCACCGAAAGGAACACTGTAGATCGCGAATGACTGAAAGACGTCATCAAGAAGCAGCATATCAGCGTCAAGCACAACTTAGTGCTAAGGAATCACAATAGCCTTGCACTCTGTTACAACCGAGCTGAGGATTATAGTTTGAACTGGCATATTCTCATCGACATAAAGACTAAAGTGTGTCCGTATTGTAAGGCTCTGAAATTTAATGCAAAAACAATAGGAATGTGCTGAACCACTGGAAAAATTAAACTGCTTCAACTTGGAGAATCGCCAGAGACACTAAAAGCTTTACCTGCCATATATACAGCGGAATCAAAGCATTTCATATCAAGCCTCAGGAAGTACAATTCATGTTCCCAAATGACATTGTTTGGAGTAGATTTTGTAACTGACTTCATTCCAGCTTTCGAAATGAAAGGACGTTAATCATGAAGCTGGTTCCCTGCTTGCTTTCACAGACAATCAAGGTAAATTCCTACAAATGTACTTTATCGATGATAGCATGGATGAATTGAATGCAAGCTGTGGAATTTTTACTGGCATAAAAAAGTCCATTGTTTCTTAACTGCAAGAGCTTCTTCATAAAAAAAAAAAAAAAAATTTAATGCGTTGAGCCTCTATGATGGAGACAATGTAAATACTTTTAGTTTCATAACGTAAGGAGAGAAAAAACATAATAACATAAATAAGTATTTTGTTAAATAACAAATGAAATCTGCTTAGAAAAGTTTTGTTTATGTATATTTATACATATTTTTTTATAAAAAAATCATACATCATGTGTAAACGGTTAACCATATTAGAAATGTGTGCTTTCTCATTTCTTTTGTTTTAAACCAGATTTACCCATAGCAATGCATGGAAGGGTACAGCTATTTGCAAATAAAATTAATATATAATCGACAGAGTTAAAGTATGAAAAATAAAATTAGAATTTAAGTTTAATTAAAACATAATCAAGACATAGTTTTTAAAAAATTTAGAATTTAATGTTGCGTTTTCGCAACGCGAATCTTAAATGGGTTAATGAATTACATATTTTTCCCACAGTTTTCAGAAGGGAGGGAATTGAAAAAGGATGTTTTCCACTCAAAATAACGTTAAATAAATTTAGTATGAAACAAAAGAAAATCGAAGTATGAAAATAACAAAATCCCATGTCACATATTTATAAAATAAAAACAATTCTTTTTAATACAAAAAAATTAAAATTAGAGTGTAGTGAAAATTCAGTCTCTTGAAACATACAACATATAAAAACTCAAATGGAAATTAGGAATAAAACTACTAACTAACAACTATACATCGCTACTTGATAACAAGCATGCGCGTTTATTACAAACTGAATCAAAAATGCTATCATCAATAGATGTGTCAGATATGTCTAGCGCATAGGTTCCCAACCATTTTTGAGCTGGCACCCCCTTTTCTACTAAATATTTCGATACCGCCCCCTTTTCTTGTGAATATTTCTCTCTCTCGACACAAGCCCCTCTTACTCTAGAGAAATAAGAATGTAGTTACATAATACATGGCGAAAACAAGAGTTATGTTTTAAAAAATATCCTATTACTAAAAGAATATATTTTTTAATTTAATTTTTTTTCTAAAGCCACAATTATATTTTATTTGCGAATCTGTAATATCTATTGCCACAAATATACTTAAATGCGTAAGATTATATATTTTAGTCATAGGTAGGATATTGTTGGAATTAAAACGCCTTACTGAATTTTTTTTTTCATTTAAAAGAGTGGAATAAAAGTTTTAGCTTACCTGTTATAAAGACAGGCAGGGGTTTGGATGATACGAAGTAATTCGTAATAAACTATTGTTTTCAAAATAAATATAAATTGACAGTTTCAGCCTTTAAAGAATCACGTTAATCCCTGGGTAACATATTTAATTATGCTTCTTGGATAATATACGTAATGAAATGCAGTGGACGAAACATGTTTCCTACTCTTCACAGATAAAGATAACACTTGCACTACAGAAATTAAAATGCACTATATCATTCCATTCAATGTAGGCATGAATGTAATGTAATCTTCAAGTTTTTCATCCACTTCCCGAACTACCAAAATATGTGAATTTTCATACATTTGATATAGAAATGATTTAAATACATAGAATCAAGATAAGTAAACAGTATTACAGTTTCCTTTTGTTAGTACATAATCAGCGTGTTTTTTTAGTATTTTTTGGTTAATCTGACCAAGCCCCTCCATGCCATCTCAACGCCCCCTAATTTTCTCTGGATATTTTACTGCCCCCCTGAAAGCCTCAAACTCCCATAAGGGGGCGTTATCGCCCACGTTGAGAACCTATGGTCTAGCGCAGAGGTTCCCAAACTTTTTTGTCTCGTAGACCCCTTCCCATGATTTTCGGTTTGAGGTAGACCCCTGCTTAATATTGAATTTTTACAAATTTATCAACTTAAATTCTTTTTAACCGCTGATACTACTACTCCCACTTTAAAAGAAATAAATATCTAACTGTAATGAAATATATAGTGTTTAAAATTTAAAAAGCATATGTTAATTATTTAAATTAAAATTAATTAATAAATAAAACTGTTAAATAAAACAACAAATTATTTTAATGGGAGGGATGAATCTTTAGCACTACAATATCAAATTTTCAACATTTTGTATCAATTTTGTGTGGTTTAATTTTAAATCTCTTTTAGTAGTGTCCAGTTTTTTTTCTTCCGAGATTGGCAACCGCGTTGAAACTTCTCACTCTAGGAAAAGCAATGATAACTTCCCCACAATATTCCATAAGTCGGGGGAAAAAGCAGGTTTGACTTTTTAAAGCCAAAATTGCTGGCATCCGTTTCTAAACTTTAAGATCTTCTTTAGTGCTTATTAGTCCCTATTGTAATTTGACATTTTTCTTCAATATGACCATTGCCTACTGTGGTATTGACAGAGTCAAAGCATTCTTAAACCTTGTTTCAAAATCTGAATAAAAGGCATTTTAATGTTGAATGTAAACTGAAACGTTCTTATAGATTGTCTGTGAAAAATTTAGAAAATTCGGAACTTCCAGTATTATACTTCTTGTGCTTAAATCAAGAAAGAAAAGCTGAAATGGTTCTTGTTTTAATATAATTTATGCTGTCACTTTATCAATGCAAATTAACCTCAGTAAATTTAGCCAATAAATATGTTAAATAGGTAAAAATTGGTTTACACCTGATTATAAATTTTCTTTTAAAATTAAAGTCACGATCTAGCTTAATGAGAGTCAGCATCACATAGACCCCCAGTTACAACTCATAGACCCCCAAATTAACTTTTGGCTGACGTAGACCCCTTGGAGGTCGTCATAGATCCCTGGGCGGTCTATATAGACCACTTTGGGAATCACTGGTCTAGCGCAACTATTAGCTTTGATTCAAATGAAGAATTGGTTCGTTATTAACAGTCTCTGTTGGTTTATTTATTTAATGTTCTTACAAAATCTTATTAGTAGCTGTCTTTTTTGGTTCCTCAAATTTATTATATTATTCTTGATATTCTGCTACGCAAGATTAAGTGAAAATTTTAATACACGATCCATATCAGGATCATGAGTAATAAAATGTTGTTCCATATAACTTGTAGCAAATTTCAAGCCATCGTGAATTAAATCTATAGTTAATTTCTGAACTTTACCTTCAACTTCATCATTATCAACTTCATTATTATCATATCAAAACTGTCATAAATTCAATCAAATCGTCCTCATTCAAAGTGCACAAGTCCCAAATTATTTGGAATTCGTGCTAGAACAAAAAGTTCATGTAAAAAAAAATTGGCAGTTATAGAGACTGCCGCTAGAAGTGAAAACTTAGAACTTTTAGTATTAAAATTTGAAATTTCATAACGTTTGAATTAAAATTATCAACATCAATCTGGTTTTCACATCTTTTGACGCTCCGAGCAACAATTATATGCATATGGTTTTTTTATTATTCAAATATATAACGGGCTGTACAGATCATGACAAAATATAAATACAATTCAATTGAAATAACAATTAGTATACAATCATATTATTTATGGATAGTATTTGCATTTACTTAAATTTCAATGTACTTGATTTTTAACATTATTTTAATTGTTTTCATCATTGTCATCATTAATTTCAACAATACTTAGACTTTTTGTACTTTCAATTTTATTTTGATCTAAAAAAGATACAATAGGCTTATGGTAGCTAAAGTAAGAAAGGAAAATGTTTGATTCAAATTTATCTAAGTATCTCGTTAAAACCGCATCGATCGTCGTTTTATATTTTGTAGTATTGATTTTTCGATTATTGGACATATTTAAATTAAGTGTTTCATTTAGAAATCCAATTAGTGGTAGATTTTTATCATATGCAAAGTTAATATTGAAGTCTCCACTTAAAATCATCGGTACATTATCATATATTTTTCGCCAAATCTTTTTTCGAGTATTTCAGAACCTTCTTTTGTATAAATCATCAAATTTTGGAAGAAAAATTGTTGTATCTGTCTCATAGATTTTTCAGCCGAAATATAAACGGCAACCTTTAATATGTATTGCCCATTCTCGGAATCGCAACGAGCAATGCATATCTCGCCTATATCAGAAACATTAACACCAATGCTTCTAGTGAATTTCACATGTATGTCCATACGTGATGTAATGGAGTGTGACGTATCTTGAGTATTGAGATAAATAGCTACGCCTGTAGCTGGAACTTCAGGTCTTTTATAACTTACAACAAAGTTGAAACTCGGAATATCAAGTGGTTCTTCGTTTTTCATACGAATTTCTGACAAAAGCAGCACATTTGACTTTTTTACAATAGCATCATTTTTTAGGTCAGCTGGATGCGCGTGCAAACTTTGACAATTGAATGAAAATATCGGTAATCCCTTCTTGTAGGAGATGAATTCTAGAAAAGTTTTGGTGACCGTTTGTAGTGAATTGTTTTGTAACCTTTTCAATTCTAACGTTAGGTCCTCTCGATGACTCGTTGATCTTTTATCATGTTTATTTGCATTAATAACCATATTTTAAACTTCAACACATTAATCTTAAATTATTATTAGATTTTACAAAATTTTTAATTTCAAAATCCACGATAAAAATATGATTGAACAACTAGAAGTCTGTTTTACCACGGTAGTAAGAAAACGTCTAAGCCTCTGTGAAATGTTAATCCGGATTGCGTGATGCATTGTAGAGGTTAAATATTAGAAAATAAATAATACAAAATTTTTAAACGCCAGAATAAATACGAAGATTTAAAATAATTTTCTGTTACTTATTTTTTATTTTAAAAATGTTAGTATATTTATTTAGTACTCACTATTGTACTGCACAATGATTGTTCAATTAAACGGTTCAAATAATAATCAAACAAAAAGACTATTTCAACAATGCACAGTATATACTCATTGAAGTTTTCACTATCATTCAGTTTCACTTATAAGGTATACACAGCAGTATACGTCAGCTGTATAGCTACAGATGTACTGCTATAAGCTTGTCGGTGACGCGAACGCACGAGATTTCACCCATCCAAAAAGTGTGTAAGGTGAACAGCACACTGCGCGTGCGCCAGTCAGAGCATGTTGGTGACGCGAACCATTAAGATTTTCCCCTACCAAAAAGTGCCCAACGCCGCTAAAGAAGTTTTCACTTCAAAAATTCGTTAAATTCGTGCAACATGTTATTTCGAAATCATGTAAAAAAAAAGTTGGGTGTAGTGTTTTTGTAGATTTGTAACACTCTTCCATCAGCGATTCTTTTCCTTTCTACCTCGGGTTTTCTTCCACACTGCCAATTGACACTTTAAGATTACACAACGCCTGAAACAAGTAAATGTCACAACCGATTAATATTCAAATTGTCAGTGAGATAAAGGGTTGTAGATGATAGTAGATCATTGTAAATAATTGTCGACAATATCGCCATTTATTGATCCGTGTCAGTGGGTCGCAAAACCACATTGTTGTATCAACTTTACATTTGTTTTTGAATCGACAAAGCCGAGCGGTTGCGCCTCGTACAGGTAAGTAACAAAGTTTATTCATTCCCTGTAACTTGGCTCGTCTGCCTATCTAGTAGTCGTATCCATTTCTTCCTTAATTTAAAGTAAATTATATTATTACTACTTGAGTATAATCATTTCGAGTTTGATGCAAGGCTTTTCCACATATGCTGCGTTCAAATTCCTACGAAACCCTAAAAAATGAGCCAGATCTTCCCCTCGGACAACATGAGAAGAAAGTACCACGACACCATTATAAAAGATTTTAACACTTACGCCATTACTTCTGGAAAATATTGCAAGCGATTATACTAAATTTTATGAACTAATTTTGTATTAAAGCTACAATTAGAAATAGTACAGAATTTAATATTCTTAAAAGATCTAGACCTTTATTTTATGATACTTATGGTTTTGAAGGTTTATTAAACCCGATAAATGTCAGTCAAATAATTTAAATACTGACATAGAAAATACTAACTACATTTTAAATAGTAACTACATTTTAAATAATGTTATAAAATTCCACAAAATTTAAACATGCTATTGAATTAGTGCTAATGGCAAATTATATACGTTTATTTAGTAATCTGTATAAATAATATTTAAAGGATTACTTTTAAGGTGGACCAAGTAACAATAGGTTTGCTAGTTTATGTTTACATTTTCTAAGGAAAATTGCAATATTATTAATATAATTATTTTTATATATATATATATATATATATATATATATTGATGATTTGATTATTTTCGGTAAAAATAGTGAATGTATTTCTAACATCCATTTTTATCCTGATTTTCTGAGCCAAAATAAAAGAAACGAAAACACATTTACAGTAGATGTAAACTTCAGTACTATAGAAAGTATATTCATTGGAATTAATATAGAAGGCATTTCCACATAAAAACTTCTCTAAATGATTAAATAAACCAATTAAAAACATTTAAAATGAAGTTAACCCAGCTAAAATTAAACTTTAATGAATCTCTAATTTTAAAATGCGCCATTTTTGTACTAAACTGGCCATAAAGAAAAGAAAAAAATAATCGGTTAATGTATGAAACATTAAAGTATAAGTTAAAATTATCCCATGATGCCGAAAATAAAATTTCTTTTGATGGGAGTTATTTTCCATGCCGTCGAGCGTTATTTCCTTTTCAGCCAGCGTGATGAATCTTTGTGGTTAAGTTCAATCCTCCTTTGTCTTCAGGCATAGTTAAAGCCAGAGAACTCACTTCACTTGAAGCCTCTGCAACCAATGACGCTGACGCCATCATCATCATGAGTAAGGCAAAACTTGTGAAGAAATGGAAATATATTAAATAGGCGTCCTTAAATATGTTTGCTTCTAGAACGCGTACAATGTGAAGTACAAACCGCGCGAGATGTAGATGAGTGTGGCGAATACAAGAAATCCCACTGTATCGTCAAACTTTTTGACTGAAGATTTAATTACAGAGTAATTACGCAAAATATTTTCAAAATTAAATGTTTTTTCCATTATCAAAGACATGTTAAATGTTTTATAATACATTTTATGTCACAGCAAACAGAAGTATAAAAGAAGGCGAAAGATATCATCGCAAAGAGAAAAATATGAGGCAATACATTTCGTAAAGAACTGGTAATATATTTCTATATGCTTCCGGAAGGAATATCCGAAGAATAGTCCGGAAATATCATAAAACATGTCCCCCTGTGACTATTCTATAAATGAATGAAGCAATTTCTAGTGATATTCTTATAATGATAAGTATTTTCAGCCATAACATACTTTCTGAACTTTTTCTGTAATTTAAGTTTCTGAAAGCCCTGGTTATTTTTTTTCATGTGCTTTATTTTTTTCAGAAGGATGCACCGGTATACAATCTCAATCATGACAACTGCTGCCGTCAATAGCGACTCAAGAGTTCCCATCAATTTCATGGTTGTTGCAGACAATGTCATCAAAAAGTAAAAAGAGACAATCATGGCATTGAATAAAACGAGAAAGACTAAGGAACATTTTTGACGGCCAAATGAATTAGAAGCAGTTTTTAAAGAATAAATGCAGAGAAGTGGAACAAAAGAAATATCCAGTTGTATACTGAGACCATATTTAGACACTCCGTATAAAACAAAATGAAGTGGATGTATGAAAATAAACGCCAAGTTGTTGTTATAGATTACTTTTTAGTACTCTGATGAATGTACAAGGCGCGATCTCCGTTCGATGTTCAATATGAGTCTATTTTGTTTTGATTGTAGCCCAGATAAAAATGAAAATGCATAATTCTATTAAAAATGCTGATGACATTTGATCAATTGACTATGATTTCTAAGTCTTCATAATTAGTTTTGTTAGTATATAACATCATTTATTTTCTCTAATGTGTTTTAAAACAATTTCTTTTCTGTTTTATGATTTCGTTTGTAGTGATACATTTTAGGTTTTTTTTTCCCTTAGAAATTGTTTTCTAGTAGTGACTTATAAATATTTTAGTTTTCCAAATGTTATTTTGTTGATTAAGGGAACACTTTTACATATATCAGCAGGAAATAAAATTGGAAACAAATTATGTATTACTGAGATAATTGCATTTTTTCTTGTGTTTATATGATAATATTTTTCGACGTAATTGGGAAATAAAATTATTCAATTTTAGTTTTAGATTGCGTTTTATATTAATAGCGATTTTTTCTTTTAATGAATCACATATTTTCCCTCGCTTTTCAGAAAGAAGAATTTTAAAAAAAGATATGATCCACATATAAGATAATCATATAAGATATTGATTTATTTGCAAATGTATACATTTGTTTGTTTCTATCTAAGATAAAGGATCATTATTAGGGCTTAGAGCATATGTTCTTGAAATGGGCGTTTGAGGCATTCAAAGAGGCTTTAAAAGACCCAGAGAAAGTTAGGGGGCGTTGAGATGGCACGGAGAGGCTTGGGCAGATTAAATAAATATAGTCTAAAAAAGACTAAAAAACACGCTGATTATTTACTAACAATAGTAAACTTTAATACTGTCTACTTATGTTGATTGTATGTATTTAAATCATTTCTATCACATGTACAAAAATTCACATACTCGTTAGTTCGGGAAATGGATGAAAAACTTAAAGATTACATTACACATTCAGACCGACATTAAATTGATGATATAGTGCATTTTAATTTCTGTAGTGCACGTGTTGTATTTGTCTGTGAGCAGTAGGAAAATTGTTTCGTCCACTACATTTCATTACGCCTTCTGTATCAAAAAACATAATTAAATATGTTTACCAGGAATTAACGTTTAATTCTTTAAAGGCCGAAACTGTCAATTTATTTATTTTGAAAGCAATAATTTCTTATGAATTACTTCGTATCCTCAAAACCCTTGTCTGTCTTTATAACAGGTAAGCTTACACTTTTTTATTCCACTCTTTTAAATAAAGAAGAAATTCAGTAGTGCTTGAATTTCAACTATATCCTATCTATGACTAAAATATATAATATTACACATTTAAATAATTTGCGGCAATTTCAGATACGCAAGTAAAAAATTGGAGCTTTAAAAATTTTAATTAAAAAATATATTCTATTAGTAGAATATTTTTAAAAATTTGACTCTTGTTTTCGCCATGTATTATGTACACTCTTAATTCTCTAAAGTGGGAGG
>BMAO01001362.1:0-18379 GCA_019973975.1 Trichonephila clavata | reverse complement strand
GTCTGTGATGCAGTTTCAAGAGTAGTCGCAACCATGGTCTCCGAGCTGAAAGTCCATGCTGGTTAAGCGTTGTCGAACTGTTCGTGCAGATACGTACTTGTAGTCTTGCAAACGACCCAACTCTTGACTCAGAGCTTCATGACTTGGTTGCTCGATCATTTATAAAAGTCAGAATAAACAAATTCGACTTTATAAAGGCAGAAACATGCTAGTACGTATTTCTGCTTCTTACACGAGGCATGAACAACTTTTCACCAGGCAACAATGTTCAAATGCAATTTGTGTGTGAGAAACTGGCTGAATAATTTCGTCATTTAAACATATTGCAGGTGTCGTTCCCGGTGCCTGCTTTTCCTGAAAGCGCTGAAAAGCTAATTATTCGCATATCGCATCTCCTTCTTCCAGTCGTTTAAATTTCACGTCTGTAGCATGTCGTCTTCTTGGAGTAGGAATTGTAATGGCCAGTAGTATATATTGGATGACTTTCCACGTGTTTATACATACTATACTATCGGAATTAATTGGGTCAAATGGAAAAATACCCCCCCCCTTTTCCTAAACCCTTAGTTTTTTTTATTACATACCCTAAGTAGAATGAAAAAAATGTATATTAGAAAAACTTACTTCATGGGGCCGTGGGTAGCCTAGTGGTTAGAGCACCGGACTCCAGACCGGAAGTCCTGGGTTCGATGCCACCAAATATCCACCGAGTTCACACGGAGAACGTGCTCGTTAAATCAGTGGGTTCGAATCGTGTCGCCATCTATCGTGTTGTGTAAGCAAAATCGTACTGTCACCTTCATGGGGGACTCAAAGCTTAGGCTAAAACGACCAGCGTATTCTAGCCCGTTGCCATGATGAATTTCGTGGGCCTCGATCTGACTACGTCAGACAGGTGGCATAAGTAACAACAACATAACAACATATTTCATGTTCTCCTTCAGCAGAAAAGGCCCTTTAACACGTCTTGGAAGTGACCCCACTAGATTAGCACACATGTTCTTGATTTCAACATCGAGGAAACACGCTTATGCAACCTTTTTTATCACTTGTTCTGTTGTCGTAAAATTCGTCTAAGCCAAATGATTCTTGAGAAATATGCCATCAATTCTCATTAGAATTTAGGTCTAGAGAAATTCAAGGCTAATCAAGCACTTTTATTTTATTTTCCCGCATAAAAGTATGGACCAATTTGAAATTGTGACAAGGGGTCAAGTTAAGTGGAAATGTTTCATCAAATGTTTCCATGAATGGAGCAATCTTACTGCATAATATGTCCTATGTATTTGGCAGATTTCACCATGCGTATAAGAGGATTTTAGCTTCTAATGCCATTTGTAGTAAAAAAAACTTTCAAAACATTTGATAGAAGGATATTTTACAGTCTGTTGGATATGCTCTGGGAACAGAGTTTCAATTTCTCCTCGTGTAACTACACTTGATTTATAACCTGCACAAGCAATGCTTCATCACTGAAAATCACCTTCTTCCAGTAGTTAACAGTCCATATCGGTATTTTTTGGCCCATGCTAAGCGTTTTTTCATCATTTTCTAAATCAGAAAAGGATTTTTTCCCTCAGTCTCAAATCATTTATAAATTGGGTAGTGTCTTTATGTGGTATGCTGGTACACAAAATTCAAAAACCATAAAGTACAAATTCCGGTTCTCACATTGGGGAGTATTTGTCCGATGAGCTTAGATTTTTTGATCAGCGTCTAGTTACATTTATGCAAGCATACACATTAACTCAGAAATATTTATTAATTTACTGATAGTAATGTTCCTTTTTGCAATCATTGTTGTGCTTTAGACTTTCAAAATGGTAATTGTATAATTTTTTATAAGAGTTTTTTTTATAAGATATAAAACGGACACTACACCTCTTCTTTGAATTTGTAGTTTCCCCGTGAAAGGAAAATGTCTTTGTCTTGTATACAGAATTATATTCATTCGTTTTTTATCTGGATCAAATATTGTGAACCAAATAGTCAAAAACAGGAAACAAAACAATTGTATGTAGATTTAAAGAAATAAAACAATAATGTTTATATTGCATAAGTTTTGGTTATACTCGTTAAACCAAATATTTTCAAATAATTAAAAAAATCTCCAAAAATGGTTGTTTTTTTTTGTAAAGTTCTTGACATATAAATTGCGCAGTTTTAAGCTCATAATAATGGCTCATAAACTGAGCAAATATGGGCACCAAAACACGAAATTGAAAATATATTAAACTAAACACTTCCCATTTTTCTGAAATAAACATGTTTCAAACTTTAGATTTTTGTATTTCTTTTGGTATAAGGGCAACCTCTAACTCTTATTACAATGTATATAAGGACTCGTAGGATGAGAGGATGGTCCGGGAGTAGGGTTTTAAAGCATTGCATCATCAAATTTGAGTACTGCCCATATTATTCTTAATTTTACTGCCCATATGTGCTCTAGTTACATTAATCAAGAGTTAGAATTACTGCTGTCGAAAAAAGAAAGAACGAAACCACCTGCCCCTGACTGCAGATACTATATTTAAATAAAATTGCACCTATTTATCGGTTTCATGTACAGTTTATTAATTTTGCGTGTTACGGTAATTCAAATATTACCATCCCAAATGAAATATCAGTGTATTTATAGTATTGTTGGTAATTATATGTAATATATTTTCATTAGAAATGGTCAGTTTGAACTTCTGTTTGAACCGCATAAGAAAAAAAATTCGCACAGTCGCCATGACATTTGAGCATCCTCAATACCGAAGATAAAATACCCCAAATCAAAACCATTACGTATAATATAAGTATCTGCTTAAAGTCGTCCATATTTTCCATGTTTAACCTACGCAATGTAAATAATTTCAAAAGAATATGCATGAATATATTCAATAGAAAAAAAAATGAAATTGTGAGCATAAACTTGTGCATGTTTTTCTTCTTTTTTAAACTTTCAATTTTTCTGTCAACAGATGTGATTTATCATATATCACTATTGATGCTTTTATGCTCTCCCCCCATATGAATCATTTTTCACTAACATACTACTTACCCTATTTTTCTTATTATAACTAAACTAGAAAATTTTGATCCCAGAAAACTATCACAATCAATCAAATATATGACATTTAGATAGCAGCTCTTGAAATACACATAAAATGGCCGTATGTTTTAACAAAAGAAAATTATAGGTCCCCGAAAGTGTTTTTTTTCTAAAATCCCTAAAGCTTACAGAGTTTTGGCATTTACTGTTGACAAAGTCATTACCTCTAAGATGTAGTGTCTTATCATGAGAAAAGAAGGATTCCGAAAGGATATCTTGACGTTGATAAATGCTTTTAAGTAAAGTTCTGATGTATGATTCCAACTACTTCTTATTGTTATGGTTATTGATGTTTTGTAAATTGGTTTCTTTGGAGACACCCTTACGCCGTAAATATAAAATGTTTTTCTGGTTTTCTTTCACTCTTTCTTACTTTTTGTTCATTTAATCAGCTCAATACGATATTTGTAAGCGTTCATGAAAAGGTACGTGCATATTCGTTATATGTAAGCGTTTAAATATTCACTTACATATAACGAATATGTAATATTCACTTACAAATTATTAAACTTAAAAATAGTTTTTTTTATTTTATTAATAATTATTCGAAAGCATTAAAGTTTATATATTTATCCTTTTTAACCCATTTCACGGAAACATAACTGCGAAAAAATCGTTCAAAAATTACAAGTACTTAGGCATTTCCCGTTCTTCTTGTGTCTTTCCATGTTGAGAATAACCCCATAATCCTCAATATGTAGGGCAATGCTACACGAGTGTAAATATTTAACATATAAATTCATAATAAATAGGGCTGTTTCCTTACAATCCTGAAAATATGATTGAAAGCAATAATTAAAAATGCATCCTATTTTATAGGAGAAAGAAATGGAATTTTATAGGAAAAACTAGATACAATCCAAACTCAATACAGATCCAGTACCTAATAAACATCCTGTAATATCAACAGACTGTCATTTTTCCTTTTGTTTGTGAGTGAGTTCCCCTAAAGTCATTCCATTACCATTCTGCCTACCTAAGGATGTGGGTAGAAACAAAGCATGACCAGAAACTTCCATAATAATTATTATTTTATTATAATTCAAGCGCACTAACCAACTATAAGTTAAACCACAATATGATGCCTTAGGAATGATGTAAAGAAACCAATAAACCCTAAGTGAGCAAGCGCAAGCAATCAGTTTAATTTAACCTAATATATCTTAAACTACAAATTCCAAATCTACTAATGTAGTATAGTGGCAAAGCTCCGTTCCTAACTCAAGTTGTAAAAATCAATTAAATCTCACCTTCGTAAGGCCGCAACAGTTTCTCCGTTCCTTCTCCCTTACAATTACTAAACCCTGACTTTATATAGACAAAATACTATCCATATGATGGTTTCTACTTGAGAGGGATGGCTGTGAATTAATGTGAATGCTAGCTCAAAGATTCCCCTAAGAGGGTTAGTGTGAAGATCCTGTAAAGATCCGTCACATGTTTTAAGAGTGAAATGTACATTCGACTCTCGCTACTTCAAACTTTCGATAATACAAACCTCTCAATAATTCGAATTATATGCTCAGTCCGTAGAAAACCACATAATATTTCAAACTAAAACAATATATTTTCGCACACTCAATATTTCGAAGTGAAATTAGTGGCTCGACAGACTACAACACGCAATAATTTGAAGTTATCTTAAAAAACTCTTGTCAATTCGAAATCTTATTATCTAGAGGCCTTTGGCAAACAGGTTGGAGCTTTTACGTTTTGAGTTGTATTGCCTTTGCGTAACGTAGCTATTTGATGACCATCTGTCTGCTTCCCTTTCTTGTTTTCCTGGTTCTTAAGTCGAAAAAACACTTTATATTTATTTTATTAAACACGAAATATGTATACATACACACACATAAACATGTAAAATTTTGAATACTTTTAAGAGAAATATAAACAAAATAGAATTGATTTCATATATATTTTACAAATAGTTGTTTTGAAAAAAAATTTATTTGTGTTTCATTTGATATGAAGTGTGACGTTACGGTATTCGATACATAGTAAGAGTATATTTTGCATGCTAAAACGCAAAAGATTCGGACCATTCATAATATTTTGTTCAAGTTAATTATTTTCTCAAATATGGATAGAAAAGAATGATTTCCTTAAAACTAGGTGATCCTGTGCTGTAACAGCTGGTCTGTCATACTACAGAAGGTCGTTCGCACTGCATGGAAACGGTTTTGTAACTTGCTTCCTCGTTTGCATTTTGAGATAAAAGTTTGGTAAATTCAGAAAAACCTTCCGGAATATTTTCACTTGCTTGGGATGTAACATAAAAAATCTATTTTGAAAATGGGTCCTAAAATTTATAGATTTCTCGGATGTTATGTAACTGCACTTTCCGAGTTGAAATCTTTTATCAACAAATTGTAAAGAGGTTATAAAATTCTCGGCTATTGAATGTTTTTAAAAACGGAATTTATAATATTTTAACTTTGAAAGGAGAAAAAACGTCTTGCTGAAAGTTAAAATTAAACCATGACCAGAAAACTTTATCCTAAGTCTTCTGTAACGCAGATAACTACCAAGAAAGTGAAATCTCTGATCCTAAAAGAAAATCCGTCTATTGAAAGATTTATTGCATCAAAGCTAGGAATGTATTCGGGCTCTGTAAGTAAAATCATTCATAATAATTTAAAGTTTAAAAGGATGTTTTAACCAAAGTGCATCGATTTTGCCAAAACATATTGCTGAAAGAAAACCAAATGTAGAAAAGTAAATTGAAAACACCTGTAGATTCTAAGCACGTAGATATCAATGCGTATAAATATGAAAGTGCATATAATTTTTTCAACAAAGAATATTCCCTCAAACATGATTGAAAATTTGTCTGTGATGGATCTATACGCGGCTCTACTAACCCCTTCAGGACTCCTTTAAGGAAATAATTAATTCAACCAACTCTCACCAGTGAAGAAAGCGTGGTTATGCAAATTAAGTATACTATATAAATTCTATATTCGCAGTTTTACAGAGTTAGTTGGTTAGTTGGAGAGTGAAGGATTGTAAAATGATTAAGCGCAATCGGGGTTTATCCATTGAAGTTTTCTAAGAGAGAATCACTCGACGATGATTAAATCCGGATAAGGATTGCCTTCAAGGACTCAAGTGTAGGGCTCGACTTCATAAAAGTACTAGTATCGTGATCCTTATTTAAATAGAAGTTTAGCTAATTAGTGCGCGACGTAGTTTATATTGATCTTGTTAAGTTATGGTGGATCAGTTGATGGTCCGTATCATTATCCCAGCTAACGAGTCTCACCTCCGCTCTCTGCTATCTGATCTCTTATCTTAATTAGAATATTAGTATGTCTCTTGATATTTTGGTGACAATAAAATAATGATATTGAATCATGTCTACTGATTATTCAGTTTCTCCGCACACCTAGCCGGGTCAGTTAGACAAGGGGTTCAGAGGGAAGCAGGAACCGGCAGCATTTCAACTTCTCTGAAAACCTGAACAGAAACTGGAGAGAATCCGGGTCGAGATAAACGGCATTTTCAGCTTTTCTTTTCTTTTTTCAAGTTTTCGTATTAATCCGCGTTTTTTTTCGGAACACCACTCAGATCAAAGTATTTTTTTCACGTGAATGCCAATGATACAAGTCATGGCTGTGTTCTACATTATACACGGATATCTCTATACTTACTTATTTTCTTCTGTTTTAGAGAGTTATTGCAGACTGGGGTTATTGTAGGTACTATGACGCAATATAAAAGTATTTAGTGTTCTTGAGAAACACACACACACATGACTTTTCCCACGTTTAAATTGCTGCTTTCCACGCCATTTTTTAATGCTATGAATATTATTCTAACCCCCTTTTTACGTTTCTCGCTAGAAGATTCTCTTCCTTCCAATTACAAAATATTGGTATTCCTTACCACCTTGTATCAATGTTATTATGAATGAAGAGGAAATTTTTCTTGGCTACTTTTACACCACACAAGCATAAAAACATGCACTCACAGAATCACAAACATACGTGTGCAAGGAGGAAGATCTATCTTATACTTAGCCAGCGAAAATGAATGATGTATTTATCTTTACAATTTAAAAATTATTAATTATAAAAGGTTTTTCTCTGTCTTTTACTTTCTTCAATTCCAAAACTGTTGTAGTAGATATCCTTAAAATATTGCTTTGTAATTTTAATCAATATTTCTGTTTTTATAACAACTTTCTGTTTTTAAATTATATAATAGATTTACTTAAGCATTTTTCGAGAATAAAAACTATTTTGTTACAATTACAATAAAAAATTATTTCTCTTGTATAAAAGCTAATGAAACTCGTTGAGTGCTTTTAACCTATAAATTTTTTTGCCATTTAAAATAATACGATTGCAGTGAAGGTAAAAAATGAAAACAAGTTTGAATGCTACTTAGAACATCTATTTGTAACACATTTTTGATATGTGTTTCATAATATTTCTCGGTGATATCTTTATGTCTTCCTTAATAATAATTTTATACAGGGTGGGACAAATAAGGTCTGTTCGAACGAGTGGATATTTTTAGATGTGACTGTGACACTAACACCAAGTGCTTGAAACTGGTTAAGATCTTACTGTGGACTGTGTTAGTCCGAGTTGATCAGTGCACAGGTGAAGATGGTATTCACAATGAGGCAGAGGAATGTGGAAAGTTTGTTACAACAAATTCGGGGAAACAATGCACTCGGTTGTGCGTTCATGAATTTAAGGTATCTGACTACTTGCGAAAAACATTTTTAAGAAAATGGAGATATGAGGATTTTTTTTTCGTGATTTATAGATTTATTTAGTATATTTTAAGAAGAATATGCTAAAGCTAAGTAGAGAAAAAAACTGTTATAATTAAAATGGGAAAAATTGGTAAAATTTACAAAACATTACATAAAGGGGGACCATTCTGTACAAAAATTTAAGAACAAATTTTTAATTTTTCAATTTTGATGTGTTGTTTTGACATACATTGTTAACGTGACCTTCAGGATAAGAGATATTTTAATTTTTACAAAAACTATAATCCTTTTTTATCTTAGTTATTATATGGAATTATTTAAAAAACAGTGATTATATTGACGTAAGGGACTAAATTTTGTTATAAAACAGGGGTTGATTAATATGAAAGTTAAAACACTTGTATTATTATACAGAACATACAGAAAATTTTTCAGTTAATTATTGTCAAAACTTTTTGAGCAATCTCTGTCCCCGTTTAAGTATTTAAAAAAATCCCATTTCGAGTAAAACACATCTTAAAGTATAACATCTTGCTTAAAGTAGTGGCCTCTATTTTTACTAAAACAATTGCAGTATTTTTTTTTAGTGAATGAAAACCCATAAACTTGATATTTTTTAAAGCTAATAAGATGGCCTATAAAATAAAACTGTAATAATTTGTCAATTTTTGGCAAAACTCACGCTTTTAGGTAGTCGAATACCTTAAAGGTGTAAAGGTGCCAGAAAACTGCTGAGAAAGGCCAGAAGTGCCAAGAGATGAATAGTGGCATTTTTAAAATCTGCTATAAGCAGATTAAACGAACTATCTTCTTTCAATGCTATAGCATGGAATTCTGGTTTTCGAATCACTTTTTTTGCCCACCTGTTTTAAGATAACAAAACTATTCATAAACGATGTATGAAGTAATACATAGTCAAGCAGAAACATTCCGAAACTTGAAACTGATTTCAAATTCTACCCAAATGATTTTTTCTTTTTTTCCTGCAAAACATCATAATAAATTTGAGTACTCTTGCACTGTAGAATATCTGACACAGAATTATTATTCTACGAAAGTAAGCTTTATCTCACCTATATGAGTTTCCTTTTCTTCTCCAACGGTTTAAATATCTCGGAGTCTAGAATTGAAACAGGAATATATCTGGAAATATGGTAAATTTTTCTAGCATTTACATTCGGGATTGCGATCAGCTGTTCAACTCGCAGTCATGAGATTCAAAATTAGAATACTGATGTGTCTTACATCTGCTCCACTCTAATACGAAATGTCGAAAGTGCAGATTGGATGAATTTTGCTTAGAAGGATAAATCTTTTACAGAAGTATATGAAATGTATTTTTCTGGTTTTCTTTGAAATGCTGATAAATGCTATCGAGGAACATGAAAAGGTAATGTATTTCTTATTGGTTATAAATGACAAATTAATAAAAATAATAGTTACTTCAAGTGAAAATAAATCTTTTTGTTTTTGATTACTCTTTATTCAATTGTTTCGTTATTCATTTTATATCAATATTTTAACTCTTAAGATATTTCTCAACACTATTTTTTTAAAATTTTATTTTTACTTTTTTGCTTTTAACAGTACTTAGATAAATAATACTAAGAAAATATTTTAGTGGATCTTGATTAAAAAATATAATGCATTTTAGAAACGAATCCCCAATAGATATTTTATTCAGACTTTCGTAAAAATTCTTCCAATATAAATAGTACTAGACAGGACATCAGACACAACCGTAGTTTAATTTAGATGCTACATATTCCTACCTTTTCACTAACAATCTGTGAAATAATCAATTCCTGAAACTAGTATTTAGAAACACAATTTAGAGACACACTGAGAGAAAAGTTTTAAAATCCTTTTTAATATGAATCAGACATAGGATATACGACTCGGGGTGAACTAAATCTCTACTTTTAGGAACATTTGAGATAATTAATATGAAAAACACTTATAAGGATTTGTATATATATTTTGCATACTTATCATACCTATTAAAATACGAATAAGACAATTCTACACATAATAGAAGGTTTCTAAAAATTTCAATGATGCCTTCTTTACTCCTATTAGCTGACGAAACCCGTTTTAGAAACACTTCAAAGTTTGTATTCTTCTAAAACTAACGGTATTATGTAACAGGTATCTACTTTACTTTTAATAACAAAATATATGAATAAGAATGAGGTTAACAAAAGGTGTTGTCAATTTAAATCCTTCAATTCATAGTGATAGTCTTATTGCAGACTATTAACTCTTATTTTTATTCACATACAGCAGTGCTTTCAAACTCTCAATATTTGCGAGCTAATTTTCAATCATAATATTTATTGCACCTTCCTTCATATAATAACAAAGTATTGAATGCAATAAAAATACGACGGGAAATCTACAATAAGATTTTAATTATGAATCATACAAATCGTAAAGGTAAGTATTAAATTTGTATATGCCAAGCCAATGGAAGGCAATAGTAATTATAGAATTTATTTTTAATTTATTTAATATTGATAAATTGACTACCAAAAACTTTGTGCCTGACATATTTATAAGTATATTATAACAGTGTAAATGTGTATTTAATTTTTATCATGAAAGAATGTATTTGCTTCTGCTTCCTTTCAATATGCTCGTACCCACTTTATTGGGGTTTACACTTGTTTATTTAATAACAGGGAAAAGGGTATAGAAATTTTTGAAACTAACTAAATTAATATACATTTATATGAAATATTTTTAAAATATCAATCCGTGTATTTTTTGTGCATATTAAAATATATTTCACTCCAGGAAAATCAAGTAATTCTCAAAAAAGTTTTAGTTAAATGCCACTTATGCATCTATGCTACTACCGCTAGAATTTTCTTTTTCTTTTGAAATTTTAGAAAATTATGTAACTTTGTATTTTTGAATGCATAAAATATTTATAAAAAAAATGGGTATTTAAAGAAATTGAAAGATTAATACATATATACGATAATAAAAATCATCAAATTTCACCTGTTTTATAAGCTTTTTTTAATTTTTTGCTTTGAAACATATGTATACATAAGTTCGAGCTGCAATAGTATTAACTTTTATTACTTGAATGGAAAAGCTATAATATTTCTCCAATGAAAAAAATCGTTAGGTTCTAACAAAAAAAAGGTTCTTATTGTTTATAAGACTATACTAACGACCTTTTTTCCGAAATTGCAAGCAGAACGTTGAAAATGACCCATTCTCCTGAATATTATATCATACAACAGCATTTTTAAACTTGGGGCGTTCCCCTAGAGGGCTTGATAAACTTACTTGGAGCATATCAAAAAGTCAAAAATGAAAGGTTTTTAAAAAACGCATTATTTAAAAGTAATTCATTTAAAATATATATTACTTGAAAGTAACATATGCAAAATTTTATACTTATCTTGATAATTAATGGTGTATAATCAAGGTCGTATAGTCGCTTTAGCGTCAAAGTACACCCTTATTGCATTCAATATATTGTTGATATATGAGGGGGGAGCGATGAAAATAATAATTGAAGACTTTTTCGCAGATCCAGAGGAAGCACTGTCGTACAATCATAATCATAAAACTTCTAATCATATAACTTTATTAACTAAAGCATCTACGTTGCTATTTTTACGTGTTTAGGTTACGTTTTAAATTAACTTTACGGCACCAAGAAACAAACCAAGTCATCATTTATTCCAATAAAATCTTTTATTAATAAAACAGCAAATTAAAAGCATTATATATATTTAATCTTCTTGAGTAGTTCATATACTACTTCGGCATATCATTATGCATTATGTATTTTTAAGGTCGACGTAACACACACACTGCCCTCCCCCTTTTTGAGTCAACTAAAAGAAGACCGTCAAGTTCAATAAGGCGAGTTTTTTAGGCAGTTTAATCTTACATCCACAATTTATCACCATTTAGAAGGAAAGGCGGGCTGGCTAGATTATATGTAATACATGCTACCTCAAATACCTTTGCATCCCTAACTCAGTCTTTAGGCAAGGAAACGGGAACACTGGCAGCTGATCCTGCGCTGTACCGTCTGCACACGACACACCTTCTAATAATATGTCTGATAGTTCACCCCGATTTTAAAATCCTATATTTTATCCTTATTATTGAAAGCAGTTTTTAAGCACCCGCATGAAAACTGGATTTGTGCAAGTACTCAACTAGTCGTGTGGTTAACGCACAGTTTGCTGGAAAGAGGAAAGGTGTTAAAAAGCTAGTATCATCCTTACATTTGGTAGTTTTAGTCTTAACACGCAATACTCCCTCATTATATTTAACTACATTGATTAAAGGTACATTCCTTGGCTCAGGAAAACATTCCCTTAGAGCAGTCAGCCCTTATAAGTACCTTTCCCGCATTCTCAAATTCTGAATTGGAAATTTTTTCTCCATTTCTATCCTCAGGTCTCTTACGACAGTTAACAATGAATCCTTTTATCCATGCTACTAACCTGATTATAGAAGGATAATTTGAAAAATTTTGTGCTTTGCAAGGTAAATTTTCTTTTATTTTAACACTTCACAATGTAACCATTCTCCTTTCAGCATTTATCTCTTTAACCTCAAAATCTATTTTTCTCATTGCCCGATCCCCTGACTCTTTCCTTTGCCAAGTGAAACTTTCAAACCATATCAAATTTAACAATTTTTGTGGAGTGCAACCCCTTGAGAGAACATCTGCTGGGTTTGAAATTCCCGGGATATATCTCCAATTTTCGCGGGAGTCTACTACATTTATCACTTAGATTTGATTAGAAACAAATATTGACTATTCTCCACGGTTCTTACTCCACCACAAGGAACCATAGCATCTGTTTAAAAGGTTGTTTTAAGGTGAGGTAGGTTAAGTGCTGACTGTCAGGAATTTTGCTCAATACTTTACAATAAACTGAAAGACGTTTTTAGGAGGTATTACCTCCGCTGATAAATAAAATTGAGACCAACAAGGCAATGTATTGTGTGTTGTTCGAAAAAAAATGATTTTGTGTGTGGAAAACGGGTGCGAAATGAAACACAATATTTTATCCCGATTCCGATGTTGGACTATGCTTGTCTCCCTGTTTTAAAATTTACTTCATGAAAACTGAATTTTAAGAGAATATTTAAACAATAGTCTAATATTATATATTTAATTATGAAATCCATTTTTGTAAAGTGCTCTTTCCAGTTCGCCTATTTCTTCGGGGAAAAGCCAACTTTAATGACAAATATGTTTCTTCAATGAAAATAAAAAATAGCATAATTTTTAACATTTCTAAATGCTTATTTGAGTTTATATAATGGATTTCATCTAAAAAATATTTATAAAAACTCTGCTTATTTTTTGACATAATATGACAGAATAAAGAAACTTTTAAGAGGTCAATGATGACGTAATAGTTATGTTATCTCCTCAAGTATTTTTTTATCTCTGCAGGCTAAGTAAAATACTTTTAAAAATTTTCTTTTAAAAATGTAAAAAAAAAAGTTATTATTCCTATTATTCCAAAGGAAATATGTATAGCAATTGATCATATTATTTTATCGCAACACGTTATTTTTGTTGTCAGATTGAGGAAATTTCTATAAATCAAGATGATTACTCACCAAACGACTAAATGTCACATACCCCATTTTGAAAACAACAATTGTTCCACAAACAATGATTACGCAAATGAAAACCACCAGTGTTCGCACCAGAAATCATCGTTAGCGCTATTGATTTTACAAAAAAAAAAAAAATCTTATCTTAAAAATGACTTCTTTAAAAGAAAAAGATGACGAAAAAAATAACTAAACTATCATTGCTTAAAAAGTTTCTACTTAATTGAGATATTTGTTTGTTTGGAAAGTTAAAAAATAGTTTGCGAAGTTAAATAATTTAAACAGCATTTGCATTAAAGTTTGAGTGTTTATATTATTACCGACTATGCTCTTTAAAAGGCTCTGATTTCAGTTTTTATTTTATTCTATTTGATGCATTGTAAGGTTTTGAATTATATTTTTCTTCTTGGAACAACTCGTGTATAATAAATAAAATGTGAGAAATAAAATTATATATATATATATATATATATATATATATATATATATATATATATATATATATATGCATATATGCATATATATAGCTTGATACAAATACATCCATACAAAAAGGGAGAGTGAAGTTTAACATGTTTAGTAAAGCTTTGAAAAGTAAAACATATCTATTTCCTTAGTAGTAAAATGTAAAATTCATTACATAAAAAATGTTAAATTGAGTTTTTTTCAATACGATTTTTTTCTATTTCTGTACAAAAAAGTAGAAATAAAATTATTTGGAATATATTTTTTCCGAATGTTTCTCTGAATTTTATGTAGAAACATTAATTGCTTGGCATTCTTTTCAAATACAAATTTAATTAAAAATAAAATAATGTTTTTCTCTTAGGAGTTTTTACAAGCACATGTAATTTTAAACTGATGTGCTATAAAGGGGCTATGAGTGTATAGTAAGTTTTATATAGATGACTTTGACTAGGATATTGTTTAATGTAAATCATTGCATTTTAATCAATAATTTGGGAAACAATTACTGTTTTTTAAAGTATCAAGATATTCATCTTTGCCATTTAAAAAGTATTTCTATATCATTGAAATACATTTTCCACAGACTAATGTGTTAAACTTCATTTTATAGAATCTGTTTTATATTATAATTTGTTTGTTAATAATATATCATATTAATAATCCCAATAAGTGTAATACTTAACAACAATAGACACTACACTATCTTATGCTTGAATCAAGTGTGACTTTTACAATGATAATTCCTTTTCCTTTTTTGGTACGACCTTTTGAAGAATTTGAAAGCGATTTAACCTAATCAGTTAACAGATCATGTTATAAAGACCCAACTTTCTAAGAACATTGGATAGTTGCTATTGGTGCTAGTAATCTCAACCAAGCCATTGTAGCTGTAATTAAGATAATAACTAATAGATAAGAAGCAATATATATATATATATATATATATATATATGTAAACATGACATAAAAAGCAATATATAAAAACTCAAAACAAAAAATGTATAAATAAATCAGAAAATATATGAAACTGAAACCTATTTTACCGTACTATTTTTAAAAGAAAGGATCAATATATTATTGTCTATTTTCTTGACTTACCTCAGAATTAAGAAAATATAATAATTCTTTCGAAATTTAAATTAAAATAAAATAAATATGTACAGAAATACAAATATTTTATTGACATTGTAAGAAGAATAAAAAATAATACATTACATTTTAAATTAAAGTAGTTTTAGCAAGATGATTCCCAATTTATCCATATACTCAACCTGCCTATTCTTTCTTTTCAAACATAATTGTTTTCAAACAATGTTTTGATAATTGTTTTCAAACAATGCTTTGAAGTTCATTGGGGAAAAAGTAGGAAATCAAACACAATATGCACTTTACAAAACATGAAAAAAGGCAAAAAAAACTATGTTTTAAAATCATTATCAATGCATTTAGAGAGAATCATTTTATCCTTACGTGTTTCAATGTTTAGTTTTACTTTTTACTTATCCTGAAAGCACGTCAATCGAATTAGTTAGGTTAGTATGTATGCTTTTTTTTCACTGCTGATCACGCATCGTGTTTGTTCAGGATATTTTTCACAACATTAGAGCCTCATCACATTGTGATCAGAAGGGCTCCAATTTCTGAAACCACACAACATCAGCTTAACCATTTTTGATCATCTGTTGTGCATTGTAAGGAACAGTTTGGTGGAAACCCTATTCAACCTTAAAAAGTAATCAAGCGCACATAGTTTGAGGCGTGCTAAGATTAGGAAACGGAAAAATAATTGTTACCGAACGATTAGCTTCGAAATAACACTGGCCTTAATGGAAGGAGTGGTGCGTGGTGTTCCGCTGATAATTCTTAATGAATGACATGGGGCATTTAACGAAAAACGTGAAAACATACTGGACATTGACAAAAATTATAAATAAATATCGTGCTCTGACAATCGCATCCTTTATTAGTAAGTATTACATGTATATTTTTTTCTTTTCGATCTAGACATTAATTAACTCATTTTGAACTAAAAATTGGATAAGATTTTATTTTTTCTTCATTGCATGGAATTTGTTCATGAAGAAAGAAACTTTTCATGCGGTAATTTGGCAAGTAAATCAAAAGTAAAGGCTACAGTAAAAATAATTTTTCTAATATCATTAAAACGAAAGAGGAAATAAAATATATTTTTAGAAGGTATATAATAAATGGCTTCAAAGAGAGATTGAATAAGGTTATTTGCTTATCTATCGATCTTATTTTTTTTAAAAAAAGTCAATGCTGTGCTACATTATAAAACATTTTATTCACAGAAAGTTTATAAATTTAAAATCCACAATTTATTTTTATTTATATATTTTTTATATATTCGTATATAAATTTCAAAATGTAACTATCGGATTTAAAAAATTAAATCACTTAATCTAAAATGTCTTAATGTGAAGTAAGGTCATCCATTTGAAGTTATATAACAATACTAGCTGTTACCCGCCCGCTTCGCTGGGTATTTCATGATGTTTTATAAATTTTTGCTGGTTATATATATGTATAAATTTTTGATATTTAAGTCCTAGCATTAAGAATTCGATTGTATTGAAAAATATACGCCCCTCAACGCCACTTGGGGTCGATTTTCACGAAACGCATTTTGTGGAGTATTTCTATCTCGAGATGAATCTGCTTACCAAATTTCAAGACTGTGCATCTAATAGTTTAAAAATCGGAATAATTATTTATATCTCCACTCTTGGGGGTCATTTTTCCCAAAACCTATTTTGTAGTGGATATTTACTCCATGAACGAAACATGTCTCCAATTTTCAAGCAGGTTGGCCAAGTAGTTTAAAAACGAAAATATTTATCTATTACGTCCCTTAAAGCTCCCCTCCCCCACAACGCACTTGGGAGGTAACTTTCACAAAAACCATCTTGTATCTGATCTCTACTCTATAAAGGAATTTATTTATCAAATTTAAAGACTGTGCGTCTAATAGTTTAAAAATGGAAGTAATTATTTATAACGCCCCCTAAGCCCCCACAATATCACTTGGGGGTCGATTTTCACCAAACTCATTTTGTAGCGGATCTCTACTCTATGAAAGGAATCGGCTTACCTAATTTCAAGATTGTACGTTGAGTAGTTTAAAAATGGAAACAATTACTTATAACGCCCTACCCCCCCCCGTAACGCCCTTGCGGTTCGAATTTCGCAAAATCCCGATCTTAACTGATTCTACTCCATGAAAGGAACATGTCTACCAAATTTCAAGTCTGTAAGTTGAATAGTTCCGGAGATATCGTGATTAGTCAGTCAGTCAGTGAGTCGCTTTTCTCCTTTATATATATAGATAATTGAAAAATATATCAAATTTGCTTTGTCACACATTTTTGTAAATAATGAAAAAGTAGCTGTGGAAAAAAATTTGATCGCATATATATATTTTTTTTTTTTTGAGAATAAAAATTTTTAATTTACAAAAATGAAGGTATAAAATAAAATACTCTCACTCAATTCTATTTTTGAAATTATGATTAAAAATATAACTGTTCAAAGAATGATTGAATTGTTATGCTGATAAGAACAATTACCTTTGTAACGGAAAATATTTTATTTTTAATCTGATTAATAACAATGAAAAATGCTGTAAGTATAAAAGTGGTAACGTATTCATTATGAAAACTTACAGTAATTTAGCAAGGGAATTTTTTTTACACATGTAAAGCAACAAATTATTTAACTGAGAAATGATGTTTTTGTATATCCTTATAAAAAAGAAAAGTATTTTTTTTTACATTAGATAATAAATTGTACACAAAGAAGCTTTCCTGAAAATATTACATCCAACGAATTTCCAAAAAATCTTCTCCTAGACAAAATATAATGTAAACTAAGGATGGAAAGAAAAATGTATGTGTAGGTTACAAAAGCGAGTTATTTTTTTTAGTAACAGAGTCATTTGTATATATATATATATACACATGTGTGAAAAATTAACTTATATCTAAAACAAAATCTCAAAGCTCAAATTTACCTGTAAAATTATATTTTCCATAACATATTCGAGTCTTAAACACCTAATTATTTCTCAGAAAAGATATTCTAACTATACAAAATTGCAATCCCAAATCATTACATTTTAAACTTTTATTATGTACGCTTCCACGAGCTACTTTTCCATCGAAACATAATTTTAAAGTGTTATTTAGCAGTTCTGGAAATAAGTATACAGTCTATTTAACATTAAAGGTTATGTTGTCGTTTGTTTTTGTCAGCAGAAGCAGAGGTGTAGGTCGCTGGATAATAAACAAACTCTGTTTTTTTTAAAAAAAGTTTACGTTGCTTACTTGAAATAGCATATATATACTCGTATATATCATGTTTCAAGTAAGCAACGTAAACTTTTTTACGTAAAACGAGTTTGTTTATTCATCCTTTAAAACAAAATTTGGTCACAGTTTAGATAGACAAAGATCTTT
>BMAO01001361.1:0-16712 GCA_019973975.1 Trichonephila clavata | reverse complement strand
CTTTCTTCGGGTACCAGTACAAATTTTTTGCTAAATTCCATTTTGAATTAAAGAGCTGATAACGGAAATAGCTGCTGGTAATAAAATAGATAGGAATCCTTCTCCTTTTTGAATTAAAATTTTCTTTTTCTCGTAAGAGGTGTTTTTTTGTTAGAAAGCTTTCTTTATAGGGAGATAAGCGATTTTTTTAAATTTTAGTCAACGATATGTTACCACATAAAACATTCAGCACGCACTCACACAAAGTTTTTATTTCTTTCTTTGAACACTTTTTCAAAATAGATTTTGAGTTTTTGTTTTAGAAATTAATTTTAAGAGCTCTAAAGTTTGTTCAGAACACACTGGCATCTTGCGAACTAATGAATATTCATCTAACAATTTGAATCTATTTATTTGTTTCAAAGTAATGGGTTATCGAGGTTGATATACATAAAAAACATCTCCAGGAAACATACCTGTGCGCACACGCAAGGATTCATCAGTTTCAGGTTTTAAATCAATAAGTAAGTATCCGTACGGCTTTGATGTGGTATCTGTGTAACATTCTTGAAAAAATTTCACTTTACGAGGATATAATTGGCGCACTAAATGTGTAATTTGGGATTGATCTCTTCGATTCTTAAATAATACAAGATAATGAGCGTTTAAGGAAATTTCTCTAATTTCTTTCCCTTTATGAAAAATATTCTGTACCACAAAAGTTATACTCAAATTTCTGTGATGTGAATATTTTACAAATAATTTTGTTAATTGGGGATCATTCCCTAACTCGCCATAAGATCATCTATAACAATTAACGCATCCGAATACTGGTGCACATTAGATGGAATACCTTCATGAAAGGAAATATTCGACATTTCTTCATATAACTTTTGATAAACCCATAACACCAAACTATTTTTTTAGGAAAAGGTTTAATCATTTTATTTTCAATTAATTTTTTAACGAACTGACTTTTACCGCTACCAGATGGTCCAGCCAAGATTAAAGTAAATGGATGAACCAATTTGAGAGAATCCATGATTAAACTAAATAATTTTTATCAATGCTGCTGCTATTTATACTACGAGACAGTTAATTCTATAAATTTTATTTTGCGTGATAACAAAAAGAAAATGTATCCTGCATTTTCAAGTTTTGATTCATTATCAGATAAAAGTGAGACCATTCAGTACAATATTTTCTCATAGTATTGTAACAAGGTAGCATTGATCCCCTATTTATGTCTAGTTTGATGGATTAGAGCAGCTTGGAGGCAAAACAACTCAACAGCAGGTGAAAACAACTCAACTCCCCCTATCAACTCGAAAACCAAAACCATAGCAGGAGGGAAACAACTCAACTCCACACAGCATCCACAGGAGGAAAACAACTCCGCGCCTGCGCCTGTGCCTCCACAGGAGGAAAACAACTCAACTCTGCGCCTGCGCCTCCACCGCGCCTACGCCTTTACGCGCCTGCGCCTTCGCCTTTACCGCAGAATCGGCTTTTCTTACCTACTCCTATATAAGCACGACGGTCATCACATGTAGCCAGTTGACATATTATCCGAAATTCCAAGTTTTAATTTCCAATTTTTTTAAAGTTAAGGTTTATCTTGAGCAATTGAGTTTTTATATAGCTATACATTTTATTACGAGATTTTAAGTTTAACGAACCTTTTCACTATTTTAGTTTATTACTCTTGAATTCATGGGCCTCAAACCTTTTACCGCCAGAGTCCTCCAACTAACTTAATCCGTCTCTGTCTTTGTATTGGAATCAGATCTCGAACGCCACTTATATAAATGTCGAAGTCTCAGTGTTATTTAAAAAAATTATTTCAGGATATTACTGGAATCTGTCATTAAATGTAATTTTCTAATATATAAAATAAGTTTTTTTAAAAAAATTAAAATGAAATGAATTTAAGGCATTAGATAATTCAGTATTATAAAAAGGGTTTTTTTTCGATTGGAAAACACCATAAATTGTATTAAAATGATTTCATCCTGTATATGAATTTCACAAACTCCCCAGTTATTTCATTTCATACCTGTTTCAATAAAATTCATCAGGTTTAGAAAGTTTTATTGCAATTTTTATATTCATTTGCTTGCATTAGAATTTATATTTGGATTATGGTCAGGCTAAAAAAAAAATGGGCTTTTCAAATGCGCTATGGTTTCGAATCTTGATTTCATTCACGACCCTTTGTTTTGAATATCGTAGTATGCTTCATATTAAACGAAATTGATCCTTGCAATCCTTAGACGGCGTAATATGGATGGGAGAAACGAGATACGTGTAACATATTTGTCACTAGCATTTCAGAAATTCGAGGTACTGCGTCGCCTATCCAAATTAAAATTTTCAGTTGTTTGTGATTCCAAACCATTCATTTATAGTAAATATTACCTTTAATGAATATGTTATGTGTATTGAAATCAGTAATTCAAGGAAGAAAATTTTGAGAAAATCCCTTAAATAGTATAAATACTTTACTGTAATAAACTAAAATTTTCTGACTTACAAATTTATGCAGCATATAATACGAAAGCCATTTTCATTTACATTATTAGGAATAAATGTATGCATTCCATATGATATTGTCAACCACGTTGAAATATTTAGTGAAAACATGCACAGATTATACAGAATATAAACGTTTTTGACGAATGTTAACATTTTGACTTAAAAATAATAAATTAACTTCAATTTTTTTAATTAATGGTCGTTACAGTAAACGTCATCCTATTGATGCGAGCTGCTAATTTATTTTTCACTACTTTTCACAAAACATCAAATTTAATCAGTTAATTCCATTTATTTAATACTTAAATCCGTCAAAATATATTTTATATATTTTTTTAAAAAAATGTTAGTAGTACCCAGTGGCTTAAAGTATACCTCCGCAGGGAGGCCCAGGATTCAAGGGGCCCCATATATAGACTGACTGATGTCGAATAAGTAATCCTTTGTAAGATCCGGCTTGGGGCTAAAAACCAGACTTTATAGAGGGTCCCTAATATTTTCCGTGAGACAATTGGTGGTACTTAAAAAACTTTATAGATGACCGCCCTTCCTTTGTAAGCCCATTACAACCAAATTTATAAAATCTGAGAAGTCCTAAGTTTTCGTATGTATTCTAAGGGGAAAAAATTACTTAGTGCTCATCTTAAAAAAATCGCATCTATATTTATATACGAAATGTTCACTTAAACTTTTTGCTAGATATAATTTAACAGAAATGTGTTTATGAACTTTGTATAACATATTTTACGGTTCAGTTTTATTAATTAAAATGTTTGAATTTTACTATTGCAAAGTATTTTATGCGTGCTTCAGCATTGATTTTTAAGAACTTTTATGTAAGATTTTGCATCTTTAATTTCTAAATAAAACATAAAATTTGTACTTTTAAAATCTTTTAATTACATGTTTCGAAAAGAAGATATAAATATTTGACATGCATAACACTGTTTGGAGCTTCTTGATTTTACAAATATCTGTGTGCATGTGAATATTTGGTACATATGATGTTGATTGTATTGCGATTCACGATTACTTGTAACAAAATGAAAGGGAAATTTTTGAAGCTAATTTTTGAAAATGCATATGAAGCTTTATTTTTCACTTTTTTTTTCTGTTAAGTACAAACTTTAAAGCATCAAAGAAAATTTTGTTATGGAATTATTCAATTTTTTTCAATAGCAAAAAGTATGAACACAAAAAGAATAAAAACTGATTGGCTTTCTTCCTTTTTCACTAGATAACTTTTGAAGGATGTACATTATAGTTCTACATTCTTTTATAAAATTGAAAACGGAAGAATGCTTGTGTATTCTGAAAAAAAACCTAAAATTTTAAATTTATCTGCTATTTAAGTATTTCTTAAAATTAAAAACAAATTTAAACAATTCAGAGAGAAAATCCTTCCTTTCCTTGTTATTGTTACTAATGCCACCTGTCTGACGTAGTCAGATCGAGACCCACGATATTCATTATGGCATCGGGCTAGACTGTACGCCTGTCGTTAGCCGTAGCTTTGAGTACCATGCGGGTGACAGTACGATTTGGCTCGGTTCCACCCCAATTTTGAGAGAGAACACCTTGGGAGTGGTCAGGGGCCTCTCTTTCCTTTCCTTTGTGTATATGATGTTGCGAATTTACTTATTGAAAATTTATGTTATTTTTCAATTTTTTTCATTTTTCCAAGTGTTACTTGAAAATAAGCTTCAGGTTCCATGAAAAATGCGTCTTAAACTTACACAGGAAGCTATTTCTTCTTGGTAATTTTTTTTAATAACAGTATTATTCATAATAAGCTATTTTCCTCTTCGAGTATTTCGCCACAACTCGTATCTGTAATAAATAGATTTATGTAATTTTGTCCCACTCCCACTTTTGCAGGGGTGTTTTTTAAAAATAATTATAATATTGTATCATTTTCATGTTGATGCTTATTTTTTGTATCGTTTCCTGTCTATCCCGTGTTAAATCGAACCTGGGTAATCTCACTAAAGTTTACTCAGGAAAACTCATACACATACCTGTAAGTAGTATGTAGCTTTACTTTCCTCTGTTCTGCGTGAGTGAATATTAACGTCGCACTGTTCAGACGAGGGCTTTTGGAGACGAACCTCGTAATTTTGAACCATGGTCAAGTGACAAGGACGACGCCAGAGCTAGCATCCCCTCTCCTAACTACCACACCACACCAACGGGAGGACTTTTGAGCTCTCAACAGATTTGACGTGCATTGCGCCCCTACACGGCGGGTCTTCAGTGGTACTGGGCTCGAACTCATGACATACCAGCCACTAGTCTGTTACCTTGTCCACTAGGCTAACACGACAACTTCATATATTCTGCAGATCATGATAAAGGGCTGATGTTAAAATAGCTTTGTATATTTAAAATACTAATATATTTTTACTTGATAAAGTCCAATCAAAATAGAACCCTCGGTGTTTTTTGTTGTTGTTGCACCAAGGCGTTTGGTTACCTCGCTACGCCCCTGTTATATAACTCTATATTAAATAAAAAATATTAATAGTGTATTTCCAATCTGAACAGTCTGGAGAGTAAAATGTCAAATCAGGTGTCATCCTCCTGAATTCATATCGTGATTTAAAATTACGAAGTTCGTCACCTCTATACCCCTCACGTTGTTTCGAAGTGCGATATTAACAAAACAAAAGAGAGAGAGAGACCAGCCAACGAAATTCAATCAGAAATTAACAAAAAATCTATTTGTTAACTTTTTTTTATAATATTAGTTTCTGTTCACATCTATATTTTTTATTGCAGAGAGCGTAATTACTGTTGGATATTGATTAGATTTGCTTTAAAACGTTTCTAGCCTTCTGTAATAATTTTTAAAAATATTTTTCAAAAATTGATTTTTACAATGTAGAAAGGTACTTTCCCTCCTTACGTGTTTTTAAAAAAATTTATATTTTTTGGGGGGAAGGGGAAAGAAATTTTTTAAAAACAATGAGTTTAATTAATGATTTTAAAACATTCATTTTTTAAGAAAGCAACTTAAAAAAGAACCAGCAAAAAAGTAAACGAAAAAATTCATATTTTTTAAATGTAAAATATATATATGTACTACTTCTAAGGTCATTTTGCTTTTTGACCTTTTTTCTCGCTATAATCTTACATGAAGTTTTTTCACACACCGTCGAATAGTTATAAAAATAGACTTCTAATAGAAGCATGACTTCGATATAATTTCTTTTAGATGTATATTTTTCATACAATAATATTTTCATTAAATTTCTCACAAATAAATTGCGTGGAAAAACTTAATAAAAGTGTAATAATGATAATATTTGATGTACAGCATAGAGAGATGCATAATAGCAATTATTTTTCAAAATTGATTAAAATGTCTATTTTTATGTTATTAATACTTTACAAAAATTCAAAAAAAAAAAAATTATTAATCCGTTTACATTAAAAATATTTTGCGTTGTAATATAATTAAAATATTCGTTCTAATCAAGATATAGAGTTAAAAATATCTAGCCAAAAAGAATAAATCAGGGAAAAAGAAATGAGAAGAATGGTTCCCACGTTTTTTTAACAAGCTAATTAAGGCGCGTTTGTGTTCGAGTGTCGGTGTCGTAAAATAGCCCCCTCCCTCCATGTGAATCATGAGATAAGTGAGAAGTTTCAAAGAGTGGTCCTAAGGTTCCTTCCCTTTTCCTGGTCTAGGAGGATCCAATTATCATATTGTAGAACCACACTTTCGTCTCTTTCATAGCAATCCTCCAAATAAAATATCAGAAAAGTTAATTTGAATAGAGACATGATAGAAAAATCAAAAGTATGAAAAAGCATTCACTTTGAAATAAATGTAAATAGTGAAAGAGAAAAAAAGAACGACAAATTAAATTTACATTCAACCATTATTTTGATAAATTTTTTTTTTAATAGAAAGGACTGAGAATTATTGGAGTAATCCAGTATCATCCATTTTCAGTTTTCATGTCCTTAATTTAAAGTTACTGAGTTACACACAGCAAAGATTTTGCCACTTTCTTCTAGTAAACTAAGGTAGTGATTTTCCCTTTTGTGAGCATAATTTGTCTAGGCACAGAATGTTCAATAATACATTAAATTTGAAATAGTATATGGCTGTGGAAATTATCTAAAATCTGAACTTTAAAATAACTTCAGCAATAAGTTTTAAAATTCTAATTAATCCTGAATTGTATCCAATTTATTAAAATGCTTTTAAAATTTCAGAAATATAATCCCTGAGTTAGAGTTGGAAAGACAGTAGTGTTTCAAAAAAGAAATTTAAAAACTGCATTCACATATTTGTTTAAATAAAATAAAAGAAATTGAATACACAAAGAAGTATAACATTTCAGTCAACACTGAAATTCTAAAAATCACAGCTTCCTGTTGTGAATGTGTGGAATTTAGGAGAATGAAATGTTATCTGATTAAATCCTCCACATAAAAAGTATACAAAGATAGCATGTCAAGTTATTGAGATTTTATACATATATTGACAGAAATTTTATACATATGAAACAATTTTTTACAAATACTTCCTCACTAAATTATATATATATTGACATAAAAAATAGTTAAGAGGAATAGTGAGAAAATATTATTCCTTCCTATCAAAAATGCCTTTTCAAAATGAATAGCTGCTTCAATATATTAAGATGGCAAAGATTTTGAAGTTCAAAATGTAATATATATATATAGATTTTTTTTTACAAATAAATTATTTTATTATAGTTATACTGTGGTGAGGTAGTATGTTGGTCAAGAAATATTTATACCAAAATAAACAATTTTTGTTTTATTTTTTAATAATGATATGTTTTTAATACTTATATAAAAAACAAATTAAAATTCGCTATTCATTTTTTAAAAAAATAATAAATCTGCAACCCTTCTAAATTATTTTGAAGTACCTTCATATTTCTCAAAAGCATGAATATTTTTCAGAGCATCTTTTTCTATTATGATATTATTTAAGTCAGGGCAGTTTTGTTACAAAAAGCTGCTGAATTGTTCATGGTGCTAAATACTGGCTAAGTTGCAGCCTTAGTGCCAGAAAGAAAAAATGGGGAACTCTAACACTTTTAAACATTTGAAAAATTATAACTTCAGGTTCTTATTAAAATATGCAGTTATATTTTCATCTACCTCTGAAATTGGCACATCTTATTGGACTAAGTGAAGGCATTTCTGGACAGTGTAGCATTGATAATTAAAAAAATATATGCTATAAATTTAGGACTAAAACCGAGTAGTGAAAAATTGAAGCAAGCACTGAACATTCGGAACAGTAACGGGAAATTTGGGATAATGTACAATCAAGTTCAAAGGAAATTTTTAAAGGAATTAAACATGAGAAAGAAAAATGTATTAATCTTCCTTTTTAACAACCCCCAAATTAAAAAAAAAAAGGAGGAAGAAAAACTTATACATTTTTCTTCATTAAAGTAAAATTTTCAGGAAAAGTCAATCTCATTTTTTAAAACAAATATTTAATTTGTATATCTCAATACATCAATTTCAAATTTTTATTTCAAGAAATTATAATTCAATGAAAGAAAACAGCCACTGTCATGTAATAATATATTCATATTATTAGAAATCTTATTTTTTTAAAAAAAGAATTCTGTATGAAAAAACATTTTTTTTTCAAAACCTATAACAAAACCTTGTTTTTACTGGAATATGTGTTCCAAGCAAAATATACATTAAGGTATTTTGAAAATTTAGCATTATTTTCCTGCCATTAATAATTAATTTTGAAGTACTGAAAACTTATTTTAAAATTATCTCTACTCAATATAGCTAAAAAAAATAATAATACTGTTTCATGAAATTTACTTAAAAATTTTTTTTAAAAAAAAGTACATCAATACTACTAATGATTGAAATGATTATAATACTATACTTTTTAATAATTTTTTAAAAATGTTTTCAGTTTTATACTACAGAATTTTAAATTTAATCACACGTTTTAAGCATAGCTGAAATATGAATCTTATTGTGAACAATGGTTATAATGAATTTTCAGCAAAGTAAGAACAGAACTCTGAAAAATAAATTATACCCTTTATATATTAGCTAAATCACAATATATAATCATAATTTTGGACTGTTTTTTAACTGAAAAATTATATGGAATTCAAGTCAATTTTTGTTTAGCATAAGCTGAAAATAATTTTAATTCTAAACAGTATTTAAAAGGCAATGCATCTAATTCCTACCATTTTATAACAGTCAATATGATATAGATAAATATAAAACACAATTTTCTTTCTTTATGAATAATATATATATATATAATTATTATATTATATATCAATATTTTTCTAGTTATGTTTCTTAGAATCTGTTTTCTATCATTTAGCTTTGTGGGTAGTATAATTTTGTCTTATTATTTTTTTTTCATTTTATTATACTATATATATATATAAGAATATTGCTCTAAATGAAAATATGATTTAATTTCAGCTGCAAAAGTTAAAAAGATTTTGTAACAATAATCCTCAAGTGTCTGTTTAGAAAAAATTTGCTAAACCTGATTCAAATGTTATAAGGATTAATAAAAATTTACTAAAAATTGCAAATAATCAAAAATATATCAATAAACTAAAATATTTTACTCTTCTATTTTAAGTCTACAATATAGTTACAGTTCTACATTTGTTTTTTCAGTTTCACTTAATATTTTTAAAAATTTAATCTTAATTCTTATTTTATAAACATACCATATTTCTAATGTGTGTGAACTTGTATACAACAAATAAACAATGAAAACATATTTATATCTTAAAATTCAAACAAAAATTGAAAAAACATTGAAATTGTTCAGTAGTGAAGTTATAAACAATAAACGCACAATATTTATAATAGGTTATTAGATGCACACATACTGAAACACACACTCAACACAGCATATCCAAAAAATACAATACATTGCACTTTTTTTTTCTCTAAATATGTTGAAAGTAGCCAATAATTCACAAAGAACCAAATATAGCAACCCCAAAACAGTGGAATTTGAATTCCAAGGCTGTAAAAAGTAGGAATAGGTGCTGCCAACGAAATTGCGCATTACACGTCCGGCCTTGTTTGTTCCTTTTATCTATCAGACTTTTCCCCGTCTTGTGTGCTAAGTTGTTTTGTTTCCATAGTGTTGCCAGACGATTCTGGATAATGCCCGTAAAGTACTAATCACTCTCTTTACTCGCGCAACTGTATGAAAATAAATAAAAATGAATAACTAAATTTTAAATAATTAAAAACTTTGCGAGGCCGTCAGTGGTCGCCGACGTCGAACGCCGCCACTGAGTACTAATATTCAAAGGGCATTAGATATAATTCTGTGAATGACTCTAATGGTCCTGTGATTTCCAGGAAGGGAAAAAAATATTAGGAAATCAGAAATCCTTATGGTAACCCAAGCACTCTCTGCTTACTAGAGTCCTAATTTGCATTTCTTTTCTTAGGTTGAAATAATCCTTAAAATAAACTCAAAATAAATCTCTGAGGCAAAATAAATTTTAGAAAGCTTTTCAACAAAGCATTAACTGTAAATAATTGTGAACAATATTTTATGTAAGATATTTTGGTAGTACACTAAAAGATTAAGCAGTGCATATTTCGTTAAATTCAATCAATCAAGCGAAAGGAAGATTTTAAAAACGTTTAGTCACGGGTATTTCTTTAGTATTTTTGGATAGTAAAAATTTCGGTTATATAAAGGAAACTGCGTTGTTTGTTACGTAAGCTATTTTGGTAGACTTACCAATTCCATATTTCGTAACTTTTTTAAAAAAAATTGGATCTTGAAAACTATATAGCAAATAACCAAAATCTAGCCTGCTTTTGTAAAGTGTATGATATATGTTTTTAATGTAATCTTCTTTATTATTCTTATATTCGTACAGAAGAAGAGCTTCAGGTTTGTTAATTTTGTGGCAAAGACTATTGTTAAAGGTAATCAATAAGTAGTGCATGATTTGTTTTAAACTGGAGGGAAGTTATATTTTCAATATGTCTGGCAAAGTCATTGAAAGAGAACCTGGTCCGAAAACTCGTAAGTCCGGTACACACACTACTGGGGATCAACCTCATATCTGTGAGTTCTGCGGCCAATCTTTCGATACAAAATTAAATCTTCATAGTCATCATACTGTTCATGCTGAAGAGAAACATGTTTCTGAAATATGTGGGCAAGGTTTCACTTTTAAAAGCAGTCTTCAAAATCATAATTTAACTTGTGCTGGAAAGAATCCTCATATTTGTGAATTATGTGGGAAAAGTTTCTCTAATGAGAGGGGTCTTCATAACCATAGCCTAACTCATACTGGAGAAAAGCCTCATACATGTAAATTATGTGAAAAAAGTTTCATTACTAAAGGTGGTCTGTATAATCATCATTATAAGGTTCATTCTGGAGAAAAACCTCATACTTGTGAGTTGTGTGGTAAACACTACAAATATGAAGGTGCTCTTAAAACACATTATTCAGAGCACAGTGAAAAGAGATCTCATGTCTGTGAAATATGTGGCTCACGCTTTACGTTAAAACGTTTTCTTAAAATTCATTATTTAGTTCATACTGGAGAAAGGCCTCATGTTTGTGAATTATGTGGAAAAAGTTTCCGTACCAAAGATCTTCTTCGAAGGCATCATTTAATTCATACAGGGGAAAAGCCTCATGTTTGTGCATTATGTGGGAAAAGCTTCATCAAAACAATTGATTTAAAAAGGCATAAGTTAACTCATGCTAAAGAAAAGCTGCATATATGTGAAATATGTCAGAAAGGTTGCACTACTCAAAATGATCTTCGAAAGCATTATGTGACTCATACTGGAGAGAAGCCTCATGTTTGTGATTTGTGTGGCAAACGATACAGAGTTAAAGGTGATCTTAAGGCTCATTATTTAAAGCATAGCGGGGAGATGCCTCATGGTTGTGAACTATGTGATAAACGCTTTTATACTAAAAAGAGTCTTAAAGCACACCAAATGGTTCATTCTGGAGTAAAGCCTTATATTTGTGAATTATGTGGAAGAGGCTTCACATTCAAAGGTGATCTTAAAAAGCACAATTCAATTCATATTGGAGAGAAGTCTCATGTATGTGAACAGTGTGGCAAAAATTTCGTTTTTGGGTATAGTCTTCGACGGCATCTTTTAATTCATAATAAAATTTAACCACGTAATTTTTTAATTATACAGTGAAGGCTTTAGTAATAATTTAAGATCAACTAATTGAATAATGGACTAAATTCATGTGACGTCACGATCACGTGAAAACTGTGTCACGTGACCACGTGCTGTTTGTTTACTACAGTAGCTACGATTATTTCGTTCTTTTAGTTTACATTATAATTTTTAAAATTTCTTATTTTGCTCAAATGGTTGATCGATCATTTAAAGAAACGGTTATTGTAGGAAATAAAATCATTTTTTAAAATCTGAGTGTTTTGAACTCGTACTTGTTATTTGTCTTATCTCGTACATAATTAGCTATGTGTTACTGTAATTGAGTTGTTTATTTGGATTTAATAGTTTAAATTTTCATTGCTAAAATTATTTCTGCTTGGTTATGTATATCCTGTTCTTATAGTTACATAATTAAAATTGATTTCAAGGCCAATTTTTGTTTTAAAAAATAGTTTATGTAACTTAGAAGCTTTTTCATTAATTTTTTCTGTTCAAGATAGTGTTGAAAGTTTTTGTAGGTACTCTCAAATGGTATGTTTTATAAAAGTTAGTATGGATTCTGGTTTGAGATTTCTGGTTATATTTTTAAAAAATCTTGTGTTTTTTCCAAGTTTAGCGAGAAAAACAATTATTACAAATCAACAAGGAAACAGATTTTCAAATCCATACTAACCTTTTTCGCAGTAACCTATGAAACATAAATCACTTAAAATGACTAAAAAATTTTAAAAATTGGGCATATTATGAGTTTGAAAAGATTTAAATTCTTAATTTTTTTTTAAACAGTGAAATAATAGCTGGTCAAACTGACTTTTTGCTTTCAGAATCAACATAATATAATTTGAAAAAAAAATTGTATTTTTGCTGTTATTGTCTCCAAAAAACATTTTTTAAAAAGGGTACTTTTTAGCTTTAAAACAAAGTGACTTAAGCCAATTTTAAAAAAAGCACACACACCTCAATTACTGGAAATTATTTGTTATGTCTGGTTGTACATTTTTTCTTGTTTGAAAAATTCTTATTTTTGAATACTATGGCCAAAATATATTCAATTAATTTTATGACCTGAAAAGTTTATGGAATGTCCAACACAATAATCTTGTGATTCGCTGTTTATATATATATATATATAAATGTTATTCATCATTGAAATTGTACAGAAATATTTGTTTGGTTTGATAAATTTTGAATTTAATTGTGAATGGAAATTTTATGTGACTATTCATTTATATATATATTGTATTTTTTCCATCTAATTTGCAATTCATTGTGCTGTAAAAATGAAATTCATTTTCACCAATGGATAAATATTATTAATCAAAAACTTTCATATTAACTCGCTTTAATATGAGATGAACAATGGCTTAAAGTAAACTTTTTTAAAAGTTTAAATTGTATTTTGGAACCATCTATTGTTTATACATAAATCATTATTTTCTATTATTTTTATAAATTATATGTAATTCAATAAGAAAAATTTATTTAAAATTAAGGATAATTAAATTGAATTTCTGAAAATTATTTCACTTTTTCTGATGGTACATTCCCTTAATATTGTACAATATAAAAGAAGTAGATCAACATGTTATAGGCACTTCATATAAAAAAAAGTATTTATTAAAAATTTTAATGTAAATTTTTAATATAGTACATATTTGCATTAATAATAACTTGTGATCCAAGTGTCGCATACCCATACACATGTTTTTTATTGCGTGATGTTATTTTTATAAAAGTTTTAATTTTTTTGTTTGACGCTTAATATAGCAACTGCTGAAGGTAACTTTTTAATATGCTGAAAGAGCTCTCAACACTTGCTACAGTAATTGCAACTTAAGAAAAAAGTATTAAAACAATTAATACCCCCCCCCCCATGTAGAAATAACTCATTATACTTATTTTGCATGTATTGCAGTATATCTTGTGTGTTATTTAAATCTCTTACATTCAAAATCAAATTCTGTTGCTAACTGACTTCATCTACATTTTTGTTGTAAACTTAACAAATGTCTTGTAACTTTTTTCTAATTCATGTTTTTCGCAGGTTTTTAAATCAGAATTAATATTTGGTATATTTATATAAATCTATTCACGTAAAACTGTATCAATATTGCAGTGTTATAGAAGTAACATGTAAATTTCTCTCTGGGTTTTTTTTATAATTTGCTAAGTGATGCACAATTCTATTTTTAGAGGTTTTTTTAAAATTTTGTTTACAAATGATACATTAACACAGGGTCATATTTATTTATTCTATTGAACTAAAAAAAATTCCATTTATAGCTGTTCATATTATTTCATGGTTTCCACAAAGTGGGAGATTATTAAATGCTAAGAATTGAATGACAAGTCTTTGAAATATCAATTTGAGTCGTTACATTTACTTATTTATAAAAACTTTGCCATGTTCAATTTTTGTTATTTTATTAGAATCATTTTAGATATCTTTATATATATGAAGTATTTACATGTAATACATTGTAAAAATAAAATTCATTTTCATCAAAGAACTGAACACCAATGAAATAAAATATTAATTTGAATTTTAAGTGTAGGTAGGCAAACTTGACGTAAATGTAATATATTTTATAGACAATTGTTACTTTTCATCTCTAAATGCTGAAAAAAAATGAGAAAATTCATGCATAACATTTTTGATATATATAAATTCCCACCCGTGTGAAGAACGAGTATACGAGCTAATAGCATAGTAGTACAAAGGGAAAAAAAAATAAGAACTTTCTATAGTATTGATAAAGCAAACCACAAAATTACAGGATCATTTCAAATATCTTATACTGAGAAGCCGCACTATTATAAAATATGCAATTCATGAAGTTGTAAAAAAAATTTTCATCAGAGGATAAATATATATGAAATACTTCCCTATCATCTCTTAATATTTTATGTACAAAATTATTTTAAAAAGCTTAACATTGTAAAACAGATACATCTATAAAATCCACGAATCATTAAGAAATATCCATAATTACGAGGGGTGAGCAGAAAAAAAGGTTATAAGTCGAACAAAAAATATTTATTTACAATAGACAGAAAATACAAAAAGGGAATTAAGAGGCATATTCACCTATCACATTTCGTCATAATCACCAAGTCTATTTAGGCATTTATCATAGAGAATGCAGAACCTACTTGTTTAATCGTCTAGGTAGAAATCAGGTCCTTGTCCATTGAGCCAGTCTCAGTACAATATCGCAACACATCAGAAAATGATACACTGCATGCTACCATAGCTCAATCCCAGCTCTGACGAGATTTCAAGCTGAGTTACCCGTTGATCAATCTAAGTAGTTTCTTCAATTCGTGCCGTGGTGATTTCTGTCCTTGCAACATGTTGTCTGCTCATTGCAGATGCGGACACATTTCATTCATTTAAATCATATCCGACTTGCACTTCCAAACAATAACAATTTTTAAAGAGTCTTGCCATTTCAATCTGCATCGTCCTGAACCATCTGGGTACTTTCACTATCTACCCGCAAACCAGCTGTATACCAAGTAGCTCGATCTGTCTCCACTTTTGCATAAACCATCTTTTTTTTCTGTTGGAACATAACCGGTGCAAACACCTGCTTACAAAATGTTGGAGTGCCTCCAGCAGGACAAGTGCATGTTGCACTTATAACCTTAAGTTTAAAAAAAAGTATTAAATATTAAAAAGAAATAAATTCTAAATTAGATTGTAAATTTCTATGAGCTTTCGGTATTTATACATATTAGTCTACTGGTTAATAAATGTTGAAAGATTTGTGCCAAAGTTAATTTTCAGCTTAATTTATATTCAATTATTTTATCTAAAGACCATAATTTAAATAAATAAATTATATGAATAAAAATTTTAAATAAGTGACAATTAACAGTTTTTTTTATATAAAAACACATCATAAAGTGCTTGATTTAAAAATACTATGCCTTATAAGAAAAATTAGTAACAATTTGGGAGAATCTTAAATGTAAACACAACATTTCTCCATATTGAATTTAAGTTTTAAATGAAAAAATTTACATTTCTTTATCAAAATGGTTTGGCATTTCTTGTCTTTACTTTTAATGTGTTGGAATCAAATTAGGATTTACTCATAAATAGCAATAACTATGTAATGACTAAAGCATAATAATGAATATTCATTAAAATAGAAAACAATGCAATTGATATTCAATGCTAATCTAAAATATAAGAATCAAATTATAAACTTATCAATGATAATATAGCTATTAAAAAAATTTAAATTTGTCCATTCACATTTCTTTCACAGAAGTTTAAAAAGCTGCTAAATTTGAATAGTTGCCATTACTTTTAATCTTTTAGAATCAACTTATAATTCAATGATAAATAACAATATTAATGTTATTAAAACCTATTTTGTTTTTTATAACAATGAGTTAAACTAAAGCATAAATGAGTAAATAGCAATGCATTCATAATAATTTCAGAAAGTATCTAAATTAGAACACAAAATAATTTATAACTTACCTCAGAAGTTGTTCTGATCTGAACAGATGACTTGTACTTTACTCTCTTCGTTTCTGCTTTTACAACGCTTTTGATAAAAAAAATTAATAATTCACTGCTCACAAATTTGTCATCGAATATAAAAAAAAGAACTACAAAATTTTGAGAACTAAAATAACTGAGAGCTATATCTAAGTGAATCAAGAACTATAAACAAATACACCAGCTAACACTAGCCGAAGCAGACGAATACCTAATTAGATAAATAAATTACAATAAAACAAAAATTATGTTTAAAAGTTGTTAAGATTATTTCCTAACAAATATATACACTAGAATAATGCAAGAAATACAATGATATCACATATTTTAATTAGATAAAATTAAAGCTAAAGAATGTCAACAATTTGCTTATACGGTTCTACCACGGTAATGCAAAACACGTGCAATTGTTGCCCAATTTGTCACGTGATTCCCCGCTTGGCGTCTGCCTATGTGAATTTCGTCCATTGTTATTTTTTAAAAAAAAATT
>BMAO01001360.1:0-38675 GCA_019973975.1 Trichonephila clavata | reverse complement strand
GCTTCAAAACATCAAATGCTTCAACACAGATATTTTTTGTGCTATTAAGAATAATAATGATGGTAATTTTAACACACGCCGTGTGTTTTCTTCTATAAGAAACATCAAAAATGAAAACTGGACTACACAGAGAATAGAGTTTGCAAAATCTTCCATTGCAATATTCTTAAAATTAATACATGCTTTGCAATATACTATTGACCATTCAAGAGCAATACCAAGTATGAAAAGGGAAAACTTTATTTGTTAGATATTACAATAGTACTAAAGTCGTCATTGGATGAAAGATGCTTTGAATGTCTTGTTGAGGTATGGCGTTATTCGCTGCATCCACCACAACCAAAATTAAGCACTACCGAATATCATGTTATGTACAAGTCGTTCTCCAATATACCTTAAAACGTCACAGCACAAAGTGACTATAGTTTGGAAGAGTAGGCATTCCAAGGCAACAGTGTAACTTGGTGGATATAAAAGAAGTCTTGAATGTTATATGTCACAAGAACTCGTCATTGTGCAATGTGACAGCAGACAAGCTGTAAAGATTAGAGATAACAGCAGGTTCCAAAATAACAGAGATAGAACACTTGCTGATGACTGTATTGCAATGATTACTAGGGATGGATATTAGAATTCAATGCCACTCCAAATCAAAAACCAGATGTAAGACTACGACCACGAATTCATGCAACAACACTTAGTGTTTCTCCACAGTACCTTCAGACTACAATGGTGGTGATGCAAATAGAAGAAGGGTTCGTCTCTAAATACAATGTCATCCTATTTGTTGTCCATATTCTCCCTTCAATGCACCACTGTAGCCCTAAGCTCTTGTGGTTTTAAGGAAGCAATAAATGTCTTCCAGCCAGCTCACTGTATTGCGAATAATGTTGATTGATACATGCGCAACCGACCTCTTTGCAAAAGATCGAATTTGTTGCAATAAGCTTCTTATAGGTTACAACAATTCATCACCGCCGTATGAGCAACAGGCCTGTCATCTCATGCAATGTTGCCACAAAACTGTTGCAATAAGTCCTGTGGGTGAGTCATTCTCTTATGCATCATTGATCGAAGACTCATTTAGCTAATACGTAATAACGTCTGACATGATCACCGATTTTTTGAAAGAATAATCAGTATTTGCTATAGGTTACAATTATTCCTATACGGAATTCATAAACTGGTCTGAATGATGCTTGCATTCTTCATTGAAATATGTTAAAACTGCTCATGTAAAGTAAAGAAAGCAAATGAAAAGAAATTTTAACATTTCCAAACGGATTAGCTTTTCTTTACATATTTGATAGCTCTTAAGACACCCATGATGTGTGTCACCGCTGAAAATCTGATAATTTGCATAGCATTGCAATAAACCCACGATGAATTACGCATTTTGGATGAATGTTTATGTTGTTACAATCTAAATGTTGAACCGTGAAACATTGAAATAAACCAACAAAATAAAGTCAAATAATGAAAATTTTACGTAAAAATAATTCCAATGTAAAATATGTGGCAAAATTTTAGAACATATCGCATTTTATTAACACAAATAATTATTTTCTCAGCTAAAAATAAAGTTTAAACCTTGAGGTGCAGTAATTAAGGAATCGTAAAAACAAATTAAAAAACACACGCACCTTACATATAATTAATAAATATAATGAACAGGATATCTGGTATAGAAATATATTATATTTCATTCGATAAACAAAAAATAAACATGCGTTTTTATTTCTTCCATAAAAATATCTCTACCAGTATAACATTTCCTATAATACTGTAATTATATAGTCCATTTTTAAAGAGTATGGTATTTTTAGATGAAATTTGCAACTAGTTACAATACAATATTTTTAAGCTAGAAAGAAATATTTAACTATATCATTATTTTTTGTGTTATTTTTTTAATTGAACATAATGACTTTATTTTTAATTCTTCAATTATTTTTTGAAATTGTATTATTAATGTTATTCGAGTTTTGTTTCGTGTTATGTCTTTTTTTAAAATTAACTAACACTTTTTTCAGATGTAAAAAAACGTGTCTCTGCACGTATATAGATATTATATATATATAGAAATCCCTTTTCTTGTGTCTCATTATAATTCATGTAAATAAATCACTCAAAAATATGCATCTCATTTTTCTTATTTAAAACCAAAAAATTGCATTTATCTTGTATCTTTAGTGCATGAAATTGCTACTAGTTATAAGTATCATTAATGAAGAAATTTTATGAGCTACAATTTAAAATTTATATTTATTTTAAAAATTCAACTATGATTTATTTTAATCAAAGTTGATATGTTTTGTTAAAAAATACAGCAAAAGTGCCCAAATAAGTTTTATCAAGAATTAAGCACCTTTCCTTAAATTGTGTGTAATTACATTTATAATTGAGAGTAAATTGGATAATTTAATACTCCTAAAACATGTCAAAGGGAAGGGAAATTTTTTTTTGATGAATTACCATTTACTTTTTTATGAAGTACCTTCACACATACTGTACCTTTCTTTAATCTTTCTCTAAAATTTTTTCCAGTTTTATTAAAGGAACACTGTACGATTTATACAAAAATTCTAAATTTAATGATTTTCAAACAATTTTGGTTGCTTCCTATGTATATGTATTATGTAAAAAAAAAAAAAGGTTTTTGTGCTCAAAACTTCACAAAAAAGCCAAACATTTAATTTTTTAATGAAAAATTTAAAATTTATGAAGTGGTTTTAAAGTATTACTCCTCCTGCAAAGTTTTACGGACATACATGAAATTTTATTTTCAAGTAAGTTAAATCATGCATAACAAAAATTGATTTGGGATTTGTGATAACATGATTGGTATTCAAAAAGTACTTCTTTTTGTGAATGCTTATTGAAAAATTCATTAAAAAATGCATAAATTCAAAATGTACTTATCTTTAAAAAAATAAGTATTGCTTTTATTCAAAAATGTATACCAACTTCTGCTTCTTCTTATTATTAGCAATAGTTAGGAAAACTGTTAAAATAATTTGGTGTAATAAAAAAAAATGTTTTACTATTTGAAATTAAGGCAAAATTGATGCTTTGCCTTTCTGAGATAAGAAAACTTTCAGTTTTAATTTGTCATTGGTATTTGAATAAAGACAAATTTAAGAGTTTTCATAATTTTTTTTTTTTTTTTATTGAGAGCTTTCAAAATTTGTGAGACTATAGAAAAATATATAAAGAATTATTTAGAATAAAAAAAATTAGGTCTGATTATTTGACCAATTTTTTTCAATTGAATCGTATTATGTCTTCCTAAAAATTTATTTTATAAAGTGCAAATAACTTAACTACATTTAAGCCACCAAAAACTTAAAATGTAAGAATGTGAAGTAATTTAGCCATATTTGAAAACTTTTTATATTTACCTTTGATTCATTTTTTTCATTGAAAAATTTTAACTTAAACTTATATTGAAAATAAAGATGTATATATATATATTCTTTCATACTTAACTCGTTTTAGGCAAATGTTATTTATTTTATGTAAATATTTTAAGCTTTTAATTTTTATTTCACTATATTATCTCTTTATTCTTAAAAGCTCTTTAATTTTAAGCATTTTTAAAACCAATATTTATTTCAAAAATAGAAATGGAAGTGTTAACGCTAACAAAACCTATAACGAAAACATCTGGATTTCTTAGAGCGAAAATATTTTCGGTTTCTCCCATAAAAGAAATTCTTCTGCTCCGCATCTCACATGAAAGAATCCTAATATGAAACTAGTTATCTATCAATTTATATGCATTACGGGTTTTCATCTTCATTCTTAGATAGATACTTTTTTCGAAGTTAGTAAGCATGATACAGGGGGGGAAATATAGCGAAACCCATGCATTATTAGTTACCCAGGAGTGAGTTTCTTTAAGAGATAGTAAGGTCAACATTGTTACAAAATATAAATATTTTTTTTAAACAAAAACTGTATAATATCAACAATATGGTTTTCTATCTTAAGGGAAAAAAGTAACTTCATATTAATAAACACCAATATCATTATTTCCGTTAAAAAACTCTTAAAATATCAAAAACAGGGAAAAGATGGATTCCTTTCTAGTCAATGATTTGTTTAATTGTATTTTATGTTTTGCTTACAATATATATGAAAGTACATTGCTGAATATTAACGAAAAATGAAAGAAGGATTTGCGATATGCAGATGATTAGTGTTTCAGTGCATTCAGACGCCGCAGGTGGGAGAAACGACATCTGAAGCACTGCACGAAAGCAAAGTTGTGTAATAGAATTCTCATTCGCAAAGTGCTTTGTATGGTCAAAGATTTCTCAGGATAACGTGTTATGCCTAGAGTTATAATAAGAATTGTTTACCAGGTAGTGCACGAATTCGATACGGACAGGAACTTTGTCAATCATTCCGTGAAATTGTCCGTCATATTGATTGAAATTCAAACACTGTCATACAAATATGGAACAATAGGGTTGCTGAGGCAGAATGGCAGTAACATCAGCTTAGCAGTAAGATCTCAAAAATTACAGGAATTTTGTAAAGTATTTAATATAATAATACAAATAATTAACCTAAAATGACATATGTGGGAGCAATTGTAAAAGAAGCTCCAATTTTGTGACATGAGTGTTTGTAAAGAATAAAAATCCTTCAACTTTAAGTTGATAATTAATATGAATCCTTAAGATAGATCTGAAGTGAAAAAGCTTACATTTTAAATTTACATATTTCAGCATATATATTTATATATTCAGCATATATATTTCAGCATATATATAGCATATATATTTCATGTCCATTTACTCTACGAAATAACACTCAGAATATCAAGCTTAACAATGCTCAAGCGAATTTAGTGACAAAGCTTTCTCAGATAGTATTCGGAAATTGGTGTAATCCTCCTTCGATTTTGAAGTACAGAATAATCAGCCAAATAATGTCATCAATATGATTGCTCAACCAAGCACACTTTCAACACCTGCCACAGTAGTTTAACTAACCACTATTTCGTGAAATGTTTAGAGAATGATAAATTGCCTCAAAGACTACACCTAGTTTGCATGATAATCTTCTGCCAACAATATTCGGCATCTACTTATCGAACGCTTCTTTGAAGGCAGGCCTTAGAGCGTAAACAGCCTAATCTAACTGTTACTTAGAGGTAATCGATAGTACACATTTTAAATGATCATTTATTCTTGAAGAGTAAAAAATAGCGATTTTTTGATAATTTTATACATATTAATCAGCCCTAGAGTGAATGTGTGTAACTACTGTAACTAGCATAATTATAAAATATACATATTACTAAATTTTATTAGGATAAAAAGAAAAATTAATTAAAACTCAGAAAACCTGTTGTAAATCTTATGAATATGTATTTATAGGTAAAACTAAGTATATATATATATATATATATATATATATATATATATATATATATAAAAGAAACACGCCTAATAAAAATAGTTATTTTATAAATATTGATCTAACTAATGGATGATGAGTTGATTTATATAAACATCTACGAAGATGCTATTTAAATTTCACCTGGATAGTCTTATGAGTAACTCTAAATAAAAGGTTCACCTCAGATATTTTACAAATATAATCTATAACAAATGTATTTCCTTAAAATTGTAATTTAGTTGATATTTAGTACAAGATAGTACATTCAATAATATTCTTTAAATGCCCTATTTTCTCCATAAAAAAGTATTTTTACTCATAATTTTCATTCACCCTAAATTCCCTAAAATTACTATTACTTTAAGGAGTAACGTTTGCAAACCCCTGCAAAAAATATAAAATATCCTATAGCTGAAATTTAAAAGCTATAAAAAGTGATCAATGTATTTTTAACAACTGTTTTCCCTTTGAAACATTGATTTTTTACTCAACGAATAAAATAAAATACATGCAATTAGTTAAGAAAAAGAAAGCGCCTGATGCACACAAATTAATAATGTCAAAATTATGTAACAGTAAGCTCATTTCAATGTATATTTTTGTAAAGAATTTTTATTTAATTCACTCTATAATTAATTATTATCACACCTATGGAGGGCTGTTTGTTAATGAAAAGTACGCATCAAACACTTGTGCTTTCAACACGTTTTTTTGAATCACTAGAACTTTATATACATGTTTGATCCAGAAAATATATTTCACAATTTCATTGTTTTGAATTAAATGAAATTATTGCTCTTATTTTATAATCTCAGTCTAATAAAAATTTTAGAAAAAAATAATTTATGTAAAGCGTAATTTTTTAAAACAATTAAACATAAAATTTTGGAATATGAATTACAAAGTTTTCTAAATTTTAATCTTCAGTTAGAAAGGATGAGATATTTTTAAGTAAATTAAATAAGCAGGTTAAGTACGTTAATCTAGGAATAATTAGAATTCTTACGAAATAATTTTCAATTTCTTGTAATACATAATCTGAAACTTAATCTAATGATTTTTGCTTACATTGTTAGATTCATATGTACTCAAAATTTTTCTTCAACAGTGCTTCTTCCTTACTTTAAAATAAAAAAATGGTACATTTTCAATTATTTTTTTTCAATGCTCGTGTAAGAAAGCATTGAATCAAAGCAAGAAAAAAATGTTGAACGCAAATGAAATTTTTAGTTCAGTTATAACTCCCACTTAAGCAGACATAAAAATTTGTGTTTTGACTTTTGTTGAATTTTAAAGTGATATCTTTATCTTTGAATTCGTACAGAAAAGAAAAGTGAATCGGGTTTTATCCTTGACACGCCTTAGAAAAAGTTAATTACTAAGAAAATACTTCTTATTTAAATTTTTATGCCTGTCGGTGACTGCTGAGTTCATTTGTCAGGAAATAGCAACTTGGCACGTGATATCTTGTGATATCTTTTTCAGAGTTCTTAACAAAAGAAAATTCTAACAGGAGAAACTCCAAGCAATTAAAATGAATTCGAAAAAAGAAACGGTGGAATTTTCTTGTTTTTCAAAGTAAAAGTTGTGTCAGATTTATTTAGAATTATATTTTTTATGTAATTCATGCAGTGAGGATATGCATATATACAGATTTTCATTTAAAATCAGAATCCTACAAAGCAATGATTAACCCTTTGTAACTGTCATAGATCAGTGGCAGCTTTAGAAATCATAATAGTCATCGATTTTAGTGTAAATACTAGATTTTCTTCATAGTTCAATGTTTTAGGTTCTTGGTGATATTACTAAAAGTTTAGCTCCTATTATTTTTATTAGTAATCTATATCGACTTTATTTTACGTAACTTATGAAAATTTACCTTGAATCAAAAACTATTACACAAAATTCTTATAACTGTTACAAAATTTTGATGAACTTTTAAGATAATTTTTAAGAAAAGTTTCGTAAAATATATATATAACTTAAGAAAAGACATAAAAAATACGTGTAAAATCATTTAATCGCAATTGTTATATCTTTTTATAATGGAAATGGAAATGTTATGAATCAAACTAAATGCCTTAAGGTTATTTTAAATAGAAAGTTTATTTGCAAATTGGTTCATTGATTATTTACCAACGTTGCTACTCGAAGTAACACCACCATTATTGGAAACGGACCAGGTCACAAAGAAGACTTTTGAGCTGTGTGTGTGTGTGTGTGTGTGTGTGTGTGTGTGTGTGTGTGTGTGTGTGTGTGTGTGTGTGGAACTCAACATTTCAAGCATCCACTCCACGTGAGGATTCTAGCCTAAGTATATTTTCAGTTTGACATTATACAATTTGAGCTTCAAAGAATACTTGCTCTTTTTCACGGTAAATGATAATTTACACATGTTTATTTTTACAGAATTTCTTAATTTAAAATATATTCAGTTTTTTATCTCTTCAAAATTTAACTTTTAAATTTCCTATCAAATAGTTTTGCGCTAGTATACATTTGTCGAGAAAACTATGATTCAACAAGATGTTTTCATACTTTTCATATCAGACTAATAAAATCTATATTACTGTTAACTGTTCAAAAATAATTGAGTAATATTGATAACTAATTTAGGTAACTTAATTTACGAAAACAATCAATTTATTTCCAAAGAAAATTCTGGCATGGATGCCATTTTACATAAAAAGCGTTTTTTTTTTTTTTTTTTTTTTTTTTTTTTTTTTTTTTTTTACATTAAGGGGACGGTGGACCTTTGAAATTAATTTCCTAAATTGTTATCTTAATTAGCTGAAATTGTAATCAATATAGTAGATGATCACTATAATTCACAATTTAAATATTTTTTTAAAAAAATAAATTATAATTTGATTTTTTTTAAATTTTTAAATTTTTTAAAACTTTTTTTAAAAATGCTCCTTGCGCGTTAGTTTTTAAGATATTTTCTTAATTTTTGTTTTATATGTATATGAACTATAACTAAATATGTCTGTGCATGGATTTTAAATTCAGAATAAAATTTGAAGCACAATAGGATAATCCTTCAGATTTTAAATTTTTGTTTTCTATTGTATTAGAGATTTTTCGCTTCTTAATTCTTTTGTCTTTTGCAGTTTGAAAAGTTTTAATTCTACTTTGCTTTAATCGGCGGTCATCTATCGTTTCACTAATTTGCATCGAGGATATGGAAGTGTTTTGATGCACGTTTCTCAAGGAAAATAGGGATCCAAAATTAAACTCACTTACTGCTGTTACAACAGATATTTCCAATCTTTTCTTTGATTGGAAACTTTCTTTTTGGCAGTGACTCCAGATAACACTGTGCAAACATTCATTTGCATTTTGACTTTTACCTGAAGTACACCGGGACAATATCTCGTTGCTTGCTAATCTCTGGTACACAGGAAGAATCTTCGCAACAACCTCCTCAGTTAATTTTGTCTTCATAACTGAATGACTTTGAGGGGATTCTCCATTCGCCAAAGCTCTTTTATAAAAACACCAAGAAAGTTTGCCATCAGGACATTTGTTGTGTTTCGGTTTGGTGTCTGTGGAGGAACAATGATAAAGTGTGGCATATATTGCACTTTTCATTTTTTCTACGTCATCGCAATTATCTTTAATGGCTTTTCTGAAAAAATTAGTTAACTTAACTATTGTGGTTTCTTTTAAACTACCAACCTTTTTGCCTCCAATACAAACACCTTTGCTTCGCCACTCTTTCACCTTGCTGCGTAAACCAGTTCCTAAGCGTTTTGAAATATGGTTGGTACATTCTTTTTTAATTTGTTTATCTTTTCCGTAAATGTTCAGCGATATCAGACGTTGGAATGTTTTTGAATCTCCGTCTGATAGTATGCAAGTGTAGCACATATTGCACTCCTTGATGGATCTTTACCACAAAATTGCAGCAGCTTCCATTTCCATACTAGACGAGGAACCTGTATGATTTATCTGACATTCAGATTTGTGACCTTCATACCAAATGGCAAAATCTGGACTATCCCTCGAAAGGTCTCTTACTGCAGCAGTACATTCCGTACAATACTTTGACAGTATTTCATAATCTATTACTAAGCCTGTCAATAAATCAATTACAACTCCTATCCCGTACAGTGATTTATATCCCCGCTTTTGCCAAGATCCATCAAATGACACAGTTATGTCTAAAACACCAGTTTCCTTACCTTCATTGTTCAATTCAAGATGTTGCTTCCTAACTATATTTCTCGCAACTTCGAGGATCTGATGTTTCACCTCTCTATTTTCTTCGGACAAAATTTTAATGTGCTTCGAAAAAGATTTTTTGTCCATTGTATTCATACCAGTCACTAATGAAAATAGTTCCAATCCTGCGTGACCTTTCCCAAGTCTTAAAAAGAGGAAACCATTTTTTGTTCATGTCAAAAAAATTTTTGTCTTTTACACGTGCACTTGAAAATGAGGAATTCAATACTGCCTCACAACTAGAGCAAACCAATTCTAGTTTTGATGCCATACCCAGCTGCGTTGTTTTTATAATATTTAAATTATTCATATCACATTCAGGGCACTTTACAGTTGACAGTAAATTCTTCCATACATTTGTATCAACTAATACATAAGTTGGATCATTTTGTTCACTTATCACATGTTCTGCAGAAGTGTGTGAGCTTAGAAGAGACAGCTTTCTTTCTGTTGCTGCATTCAGTTCACTAGAATTTAATGGGTAAGTGTTTACTTCATTATTTTCATAATTAGAGGACACATTACCACTTGCATCAGGGTCATTTTCACACACATGTAAACTTTGATGCTCCAGTTCTATTTCTCCAGAGGCCCATCTTTTCTTTGCTTTTAGCAAAGCCTGCATTTTACGTTTTGATGGCCTTCCTTTTGGAACATGATATCGAGAACTAATTCTGTGCATTGTACAAATACTGTTGGAATGATTAATTTATCAAAAAAATTATTATTGAGTATTCAAATGAAAGAAAGGAAAACTTTGAAAAAAATAGACCTACAATTACGTCTGAAACGACTAAGTATGCTGTGTAATAACAGATGTGAAACAAGCGCGCTAATACGATGTAAACAAACAAAGCGGAAGTAGAAGTTGAAGTTCCTATCAGAATCCTTCTTCATAAAATATGCCATGAAAAAAATAATAATTGAGGCTAAGCATATGCTAGAAACTAAATATGAATAGTTCTTGTTTACGTTCAAATGACAGGGCCACGCCCATTTAAATAGTCGATGGCGCCATGTTTAATTCTTAGATTACTCATAATTCAGTAATTATTAGTCAAAATGAAAAAATTCTTCGACAGAATCATTCTCTGAAATAAATAGAATATTATTAGTATAAAAAATAAAAATCGCAATTTTGACGAAATTTTGAGATTTTGAAGGTCCACCATCCCCTTAAACTATGAATTTGCAATAGTCATTTAAAATTTTGATAATTTCTACTAAACTTGTAAGATATGGAATTTCAAAAAAGTATGCCCAACAGTATTAAATAAAGATATTTAATATATCTCAATAAAATCCTTTTATTTTAAGATGCTGACATCATTTAACAGTTTACTATTCTCGAACTCAAATATTTTTGAATTAATTGCAAAACCCATATTAATTTTTTTAAGTAAAACTAATGTGCAAAACGCACATATTATAAAAAATTTCTTAAACATTAGATTGCATATTGTAAAACCCTTATACTAAAAATTCCTTGTATTTACATCAAATAGCTCATTAAATATTCGAAGTCCTATTTACCAATTCAAATAGAATACGGCAACAAATGGTAATATTTCAGTTTGTACAATTGTTACAGATCAATTTGTTTTTTCATTAGTTTTCACAGAAAATGACGTAATTGACTAAATTCACGACGGCCACAAGATAAATGTAATCACGTGTTCAATGAATTCAAAATTGACATTAAACTCGCATTTTTATTTTACTTGTAAAATTTGCATACTTTTAAAATGATGTAATTGAGTAAATATATTCTTATTTCAAATTCTTCAAAACGCTTTTCAAATATATATATATATATATATATATATATATATATATATAAGTCCTAAGGCTGGGAGTTCGCTTTTAGTATTTCTGTGGCTAAATCTTTTCTATTATGACTATAGTTATCTTAGGTATATAACTATTTTTAGTATATTTTCTGAAATATATATATATATATATATATATATATATATATACTGGAGGGGGAGGGAAATATCCCCTCTCCCCATCCAGTTCCATGCCTAACGTTGATTGTAGTTATGTAATTATGACATCACATGTGAATTTAGCCCATTAATCTATTTTATTTTATTAAACAGCTAGTATAATTGTTTTATTAATATATTCAGGTGGTTATATTTTATATCCTATGCCTACCATCATACACCACTATTGCTCATTTAGTCGAAAGGTAACAGTCTGTTTTGTACCTAAGTTTCTTGAGATTAAGAGCCAGGGTTATTTATTTGTTACATGCAACCATTTGCTCGATTTTTTAGACAACATATGATTTATATGCTACCAGCTTAAGAAGTCGTAAGTAAAGTCTTATTTTTGCATAGAATCCTAGGTCTTAAAGATGAATATGGAAGAGGTCAGTGAATGCAGATTGATATTGATTATTTGAAAACACTCATTGCATAAGAGCACCCTTAACAAATAAAAAACTAGCAAGTAATGCTCAATGTGTACAAGCAACATGCATCATCAATCATAAGAATTAAAATAAGTATTTTAATTAAAGAGCGAAGTGACTGGAAATGGAAAATGAATATTTTATATAAACGACATTCAAAAAGTCAATACATTATATAAATTATATTCAAAAGGTCAATACTTTATATAAAACATAGTCCAAAATACAATGAGACGGTCAAACAGAAGCCTATTTCTATTGAAATACCAGGATTGTAAATTAAAAAAGTTTTGCTTTGCATTTAATGGGATATAGAAAGTGTGGCACACATTTTAAGCTGCTTGGTTATAACTCAAATATTACCTCTTGAAAACTAGAGAATTTAAAGAGAGTTCTATTCACTAAAGAATCTGCATTTCTAAACAGATGGTGTGCAGTTCATCAACAAGATAACTCAATTGACTCACCGCAAAAAGGAGTAAAAAAATCTGAATGAACTATATGTCTTCTATTTTAAGCATGTTTTAGTCCAAACATAGCTCCATTAGATTATTGTGTCTGCAGCTTTTACTTAGTGGCTTACATTTTAATAATAAGAAGACCAAAAAATTCTTAAATGAGTTTTGGAGGAAGTCAAAGATTATTTCTCCAATATTGAATGGAAAGTATTCTAAAATTGATTTAATACCATACACAATTAAAGAAAATATATTAATAATTAAAAAAAAGTGCCACAATAAATGTTTTTCTTCCTTTCAAAAGTATCTAAGTCAAATAAGCACTTTTATTCTAAAAAGAAATTTGAGCAGAGCTTCTTGATAAACCGACAAACATTCAAAATTTAGGAACTTTAAGTTCCTTATACCCTTTAAAACGTCAATATTTGTTAATCATTAAAAATAAAACTCAACGTAAATAACTAGCAAGCAATTGCACACACTTAAAAAAAAACAATTGCACATTTTTTTTTTTTTTGAAAAATGAAATATAAAGTAATTTATACGCATACTTTTCTAGGAAAATTTAACTCATAAAAATTTATAAGAAAACAAAATTATTATCAGCATTATAGCTCAGAGATAATTTTAAACTTAACAATATTATGAGAATTATCTATTTCCAGCTCATTCATTTCGATTTCTCCCTAGTGTAAATGATTCTTTATTCTGATTTATTATAACTCTTATTTGGTAATTAACGTATCGATACACAAAAAAATGTTTAGAATAATGTTTCAGAGAAAAAACGGATCTCTAGACTATTATTATCAGAATTTTCACTTGCATAACAAACTAAATATCCTCTGTTCTTTAGGAACATAAAATGCATGAAATGAAAGGGGAAAAAGAACTCAGACGACGTAATAAAATGTTCCCTGACCACAATTAATTCCCCAAGAGGAATGAACTAGTCAAAGTCACCAGTACCTCAATACTTAATCCTTTTTCCGTTTCTCTTACTTTCTCCTCCCAATCCAGAATTGCATCTTCACATCGTAGAGCATGTTCCAGACAGCAAAGACTTTCTACCCAATTTAAGGGCATCATTCAAATAAAATATATCTTTCTTATTCTACCGTCATGTTTACAGAAGTCAGCTTTCAACCTAAAGAAAAATCTTTTTTCCGATTTGTACTTAGTTTATCTCTTATATACTTTGCAAGGTTTCGACAGCATAGAGAGACATTAATAGACTAGCATTAGGAAGAAGATTATAGAGAAAATTCCCCTTCAAGAATTATTCGGAGAGCCAAAACAACTCAACATTCTATTAAATTAGTATATCTCATTGATTTAGAGAGTATTTATAATAAGAGATATTTCGAAATAATATATGAAAAGGCTTGCAGGTAGCAATATAATTCCCTGAATTGAATGAATAGCAATAATGTTCCTTGGAATTGAATGATATCATAGATAATATATATAATCTTAACATCAACTAAAATGCTTTTGATTCATAAATATAGTTTACACATTACAAGAATATTATTTACGATTACATTTAAGGCAGAGCTACAAACTCCTAATTTACATAAATATTTTTGTAAACAAGATATCAATCATTGGCATGGCCAAGTAATTTTAGCGCGTTTTTCTTATGTTGTATTTTACAATAATGCAACTATGAGCTTTTTACTAATGGAAAGTAGTACTGTACTTAAAAAAAATTAAAAATGATTAAATTTAAATATGATTCGGCTCATCTAGGGCACAAATGCGACCAAATGCCGAAAACCCGAGGTCAATTGGTTGCTTATTGGCTGAGAAAAAGGTACGACAAAATATGGAACGACGACGTAGACGAAATTTGTGTCTTAATAGCGTTTTTGTTCCACTAAGTGAAAAACGCACTAAAAATGGTAATATATATATATACTTTACTAAGATACACAAAGAAATGAATGCTGGGATTGGAATTAAAAAAAACACTTTATACAAAAAATGTATATATAGGAAAAATAAATATAATCAAACGGGCAAAAAGAGCAAACATGTTATAAATTTATTAGATGGTCAAAGAAAATAATTGAGAAATCACTTCATGATTATCAGTTTCATTTATGCGTTTTCTTATTTGAGGCTAGTCGGCTTCGATGTTTTATTTCCAGAACATTCCTGCTGACATTTTGTATAATAATTCAATAATTCATTCGTGTTCATGACAACCAATATTAATAATTTATAAGCATACAATTGATTTTGCTTCATTCATACCATTTGTTGTATCTCCCCCATTACACGGTAGATGTCGCTGCGAATGGGCGCGTCTCTGTTTTTCCCTGTAACCATATTTTTACTTCTTTGTTGTCTTCTGTTGTGCGTAGTCAGCTGCGCTGAATAAAAAAGTACAAAAGCATTTTGGGTACTCACTGGACTATTCCAAACTCATTACCCTACTCGTGTTCCAATATTCTGGCGCCCAAGACATAAACAAACCCAAGTAAAATAATTGATCCAAAACAAAATGGATAAAAACTGCTTGATCCAAAGGAAAGTGCTACGATCGGCCGTTACGAAAACAATCAGTGAATTGGATAATTGCATCGCAGCAAACGATTTTCCTGCAGCGTCGCTGGCATTTACCAAACTTGAAGAAAAGACAAAGCGTCTTTTTGAAAACGACGAATTAGTGATTACATATCTTTCTTCACATCCTGATCCCGACACAGATCCCGACGTAATTGTGGAGAATGAGCTGGAACAAAACGAAACGTACCGAGATAATTTTATGTCTGCAAAAGTTCGTTTCCAAGAGTTTTCGAAAATCTATGAGCAGAAAACACAACAATTGGATATATCTCCATCGATGGATCGTTTAAGCATAAATCTTCCTAAATTGCAATTAATAGACTTCGATGGTAATCCCAAAAATTGGTTTTCCTTCTGGTCCATGTTCCAAAAAATTGATGAGGATCCTAAAATAGAGGACGACGTGAAATTTGCATATCTGATGCAAACAACAAAAGGTAAGGCTTTTGATTTCGTTCAATCTTACCATGTATCTAAAGGTGAATACAAAACTGTCATAAAAAATTTAAAAACTCGTTTTGCTGATGATAAAATGCTAATTGAATTGTATGTACGCGAACTTTTAAAATTAATTCTAAATCAATCGCATAATATGTCTTTTACTGATTTAGTAGACCAATTAGATACTTATTTGCGTTGTCTAGAAAATTTAGGAGTAACTAAAGAAAAATATGCATGCATGCTCTATCCGTTAGTTGAAGCTTCAATCCCTGAACAAATTCTAATCGCATGGGAAAGAGAAAGAAATTCTATTTCTCGTAACAGCACTGCAAATACGCATGACCTTGACTTGTTAATTCAATTCCTTCGTTCGGAAGTGGTCAGTGCTGAGCGCCTGCGTATTGCAAAAGCTTTCTGTGCGGGAGAAAAAGATAAAAATAAAACAAGTAGACAGAAAACTGACCCCTCTCGCGATCTCAGTTCGGTGACCCCGTCCCCACTGCATCGAGTTTTGTTACCCAAACAAAAAGCGAAAGGAGAGAGTCGAATATTTTTTGTTTATTTTGTTCGAAAAAAACTCACCGCAGTAGTGACTGTTTCACGGCGCAAAAAATGCCCTTTCAAGAACGAAAAGAGAAAGTTTTGAAGATGAAAGCGTGCTTATCGTGTCTTAGAATTAACTGTCGCGCAGATAGATGCGGAATGAGTGTTCGGTGCATAGTTTGCTCGAAAAAACATTTTCCAATTTTATGCCCAAATTTATGTAGAGAAAATGAAAATTCCTTTTCTTCTCCGAGCAAAACAGAAATTAATAGTGTCACCAGCAATAGCTCTTCCGGTTCGACAGATGTTTTATTGCAAACACTCAGAATTAGAGTATCAGGCCCTTTGAAAACAAAAATAGTTCGCTGTTTATGTGACTCAGCTTCGCAAAGGTCATATATAAATCGTGATTCGCAGAGTTTTTAGACTTAAAAGTTGATCATCCCGAATTTCTTAAACATAGTTTATTTGGAGGTATTGAAACGGAAAAAATTAAACATTTCGCATTTAAATGTGAACTTCAGGAAATTCGGGGAAATTTTTCGTGTGAAGCGATATTGTTAGATAAGGAAGTAATTTGCGGAACAATTCCAAAAATAAGTAAATCTGATGCAGAATGCTTCACTAAAAATGGAATTTATTTATCCGATTGTGAAAAAAATGATTCTGCCATATCAGTTTTACTGGGTGCTGACTATTTAGGAAAAATTTTAACTGGTTTCATAAGTCAACAACCCAATGGTTTAACCGCTGTTCAGACTTATCTAGGGTGGGTAGCTATGGGAAAATCATTATCCTATACCACTTGTTCTAATCATGCTATGCCTGTGATTTCACTGCTAAACGGTAGCAAAATTTGTGACCTTTGGTCATTGGATATTCTGGGTATACGGGACCCTGTGGAAAACAAAACAAGAAAGGACATTGATGATGATACTGTGTCTTTTTTCGAAAAAACTGTAAAATTCAATCAGGGCAGGTATGAGGTAAATCTTCCATGGGTTGAAGGGCATCCAAAACTACTTGATTTGCAATTTCAATCTGAAAAACGTCTCAATACCATGACTTCTAAACTTATTTCCACAGGAAAATTTGATTCTTATGACAAAATTTTGAAGGAATGGGAACAGTTGGGAATCATAGAACCAGTACCAATTAATATTAAGGGGGTAAATTTATCGCAACAAAAATGCAGGTATTTACCTCATCGAGCTGTCTTTAAGGAGTCTAGTCTTACGACTAAAATTCGCCCAGTTTTCGACGCTTCAGCAAAAGATGAAAATTCCATTTCCTTAAATCAATGCTTAGCAACTGGACCTAATTATATTGAGATGATCCCTTCCATTCTAAATAAATTTCGCAAAAATGGACTGGGAGTCATTTCAGATATTCGCAAAGCCTTCTTGCAGATCTCAATTTCCCCTACAATTCCTCCGATTTCTGTGGTGGGAAAATTACGAAAAACGTGAAATTAAAATCTATAGGCATTGTAGAGTAGTTTTTGGCCTTTCTTCTAGCCCATTTTTGCTGATGGCTACCATTTACCATCATTTAGAAAAGGAAAGAAATGATGTTGCGGTAAAATTAAAAGATTCTTTTTATGTCGATAATGTGTGGCTAGTGTCCAAAATGAGATAGAGCTTCAACGATTTCAAACAATAGCTTGTCAAGTCATGTCGAAAGCAGGGTTTGAGCTCACAGGTTGGGTTTCTTCCACAGAGCAACAAAATCAGGAAAAAACAAAATGCTCTGTGCTTGGCCTTTTATGGGAACCAAATACTGATTTGCTCACTTGTGATCTCAGAAATATTTCTACTGAAATCAAAGATACATGTTCTAAACGGCAACTTTTGTCAATTTTGCAAAAGATATTTGATCCAATCGGTTTTACAGCACCCGTAACACTCATTCCAAAACTTCTAATGCAAAAAGCGTGGAAAAATTATAAACTAACATGGGATCAAAAACTGCCTTCTGAAATCGTTGAGGAATTTAAAAATTGGCTTGCTAGTTTGGAATTTTTGAAACTGGTTCAAATTCCACGCTACTTTGGGGGTTTAGTTGATGAGTCAACTACCACCTTACATATGTTTAGTGATGCAAGTGGGAAAGCCTTTGCAGCGTGCGTTTTTTTACGAATTGAATGCGATAATAAAGTCAAAATTAAATTAGTTCAGGCAAAATCACGCGTCGCTCCTCTAAAAAAGGATCCCATCACCAAAACGAAAAATGAAATCTCCATCCCTAAACTCGAACTCTTGGCAGCAGTTATCGGCACTCGCCTTGTCCAGAGCGTCAAAACATCATTAAACATTCACAGCATTCAAACTTTCTACTGGACTGACTCAAAAGTCGTGCTTTGTTGCATCAAAAATTCTGGGACTTGGAAAACCTTCGTTCGTAACAGAATAAAAGAGATCCATTCCAGCTCATCGAAGGAAGACTGGTATTACGTTCCATCACAGATGAACGCTGCAGACATCGCATCCAGGGGATGCAACGCACAAACTCTCTTCAGTCTTTGTTGGTGGGAGGGTCCAATATGGTTGAAAAACCGTTCCTCCTGGCCAGACACCAAAGACTCTGATTTCAAGGATGCTCTTGAACTTGCTACCGAAGAGAGAAAACCTACAGTTACGACGAATCTGTCTCTGAATGATTCCGACTCTAATTTCTTCGAGTGGACTAAACGTGTTTCAAAGTTTTCTTCCATCGTTCGAACTTTGGCCTATGTAAAACGATTCCTTTCAAATGCTAAATCAGTAGCTAATCGTCAAAAAGACTCTTTACTTAAAGGAAACCTTAGTGAAAAAGAGCTCTCAAAATCTGAGCTCGAAATTCTCCTTTTCATACAGAAAGAGACCTTTGGCAAAAATCGTCGACTCATACCACCGAACTTTGTCGTTTACCTTGATTCTGATGGCCTCCTCAGAGTGGAGACAAAACTTTTCTCTACAGATACTGGAGATTACTTTAGACGACCTATTTTATTACCTGACAAACATGAACTTGTTTTAAGGCTCATTTAAGAGACTCATCGAATCCATAACCATGCAGGTATCCAAGCACTTGTTATTGTCCTGCGAGAAAAGTATTGGATATTGAGATCGAGGAAAACTGTCCGATCAGTCTTGTCTAAATGTGTAATTTGTCAAAGATTTAAGTCAAAACTGTCAACTTCTGTGTTTGCACCTCTTCCTGAAGAGCGTGTAAGAATGTCAGCTGTGTTTGAGACGACCGGTGTGGACCTAGCTGGTCCTCTGCTCCTGCGAAATCGTGACAAAGTGTGGATCGCAATTTTCACATGTGCGGTTTACCGTGCCATCCATTTTGAACTTGTCTCGGACATCTCAACACAAAGTTTTCTTCTTGCATTGAGAAGATTCATTTCACGTCGAGGTCGAGTAAAAACAATTTACTCAGACAATGGTACAAATTTCGTTGGACTCAACAACGAACTCCAAAACATCGATTGGAGTGCCATCATTGCTCACTCTGATTTGAAGAAGATCTCCTGGCACTTTAACCCGCCGACCGCCGCTTGGTGGGGTGGTTGGTGGGAAAGGGTGGTCCGAATGTTAAAGGAATTGCTGAGACGCAATTTGGGAAAAGCTTCTCTTCAATATGATGAACTTCACACCATCGTATGTGAGTGCGAGGCTCTTCTAAACAGCAGACCCCTAACTTACCTCTCGGAGGACCCCTCTGATTTGGTACCTATTACTCCATCTCTATTTTTGCAGGACCAAACTGAATTCTGTGTTCAAGACTTGGACCTGAATGATATGCAAAATCTTCGCAAACGTGCGAAACATCTTCATGCCGTAAAACATAAACTTAAAACTCGATTCCAAAAGGAATATATCTCACTTTTAAAACAGACGAGCAATAAGGTACAAACTCCACTTTCTGTTGGAGACATTGTATTAATCAGTTTCGATAATAAGAAACGTGTAGATTGGCCTTTGGCTAAAATTGTCGAAATTTATAAGGGGCGTGACGGTGTTTCCCGCGTTGCAAGATTGAAAACTCAGAGTGGTGAACTGATACGGCCGATTCAACGTGTGTGCCGCTTGGAAACTTCAGGTAAAATTGCTGAAATTATGAGAGAACCAATAACTACCAGAAGAGGTAGAACTATTAAGTCTTAAGACTTGAACTCTTATTTTGAAAATTTTCTCTTGAACATTAATTTGTGTATTTTAATTTCAATTTGTGTTAAGTTCTCTAGATTAATGTGTGCATTACTTTTTAAAACAATGTTTTAATTTTGTTTCAGAATTAATTTCAATTTTTAGTGTTAAGTTTTCTAATCAGTTTGTACATTATTTTCTGAAGCATGTTTAATTTTCTAGAAATCTGGATTTATGTTTAAGTTAAACTGTAACTTTTGTGGGCGGAGGATGTTGTATCTCCCCCATTACACGGTAGATGTCGCTGCGAATGGACGCGTCTCTGTTTTTCACTGTAACCATATTTTTACTTCTTTGTTGTCTTCTGTTGTGCGTAGTCAGCTGCGCTGAATAAAAAAGTACAAAAGCATCTTTGGGTACTCACTGGACTATTCCAAACTCATTACCCTACTCGTGTTCCAATACCATTCATTACTACAGATATTTACTACCTAAGGCCATCTAAGTTCTTAATAATTAAAATGGTGTATGTTTAATTAATTCTGATTTTGTGAAAAGAAAAAAAAACGTACGCAAAAAAATTATTAATATTGAGAAGAGGAAAAGACAAACAAGTATTATTTATTTTGTTATATATATAATAGCAAGTTTCAAATCTCCACTGCAGTTTGTATTAATAATATTTTCGCTGTCAACTCTAACTGAAGTATTCATTTGAAAGCTGCTTTTTGAAAGGGGAACTTTTTTTAGTAATCTCGCATCTATGTTTTTTATACTTTTATGAACATTTTCTACATCTGCGTGATTTTCAAGCTTTTTCTAACAATGTATGTCTATTAATAAAATGTGATACATAGTATTTTACAATATATATTTTTTTCTAAATGGGTTTCGATGTTACTTTTTTTTTGCATTCGTGTTTATAAAGCTGATTTGAAAAATAAAGTTTGTAATTTTGGTATTTTTTACAAAAGTAAAACCCTATTCCTGATTTCCCCCCCATTAAAATGGTCTTTTTAAAAATGGCTTACGATAAAAGCATACTTTGATTCAATTTTTCAACAGCTATGATCATTAGCAAAGTTATATTATTAATGTTTATATATGCTGCCTTCTTGAATCATTTTTCATGTTATACGAATGTAAAGAGCATTAAGGAAATCCTTAAAAATCATTGTAAGCAATAATAAGCTCAATGGCCATATTTTAAAAAAAATTACTATCATGTACAAAACTAAAGATACATCTGCTTTGAAAAATTATTAAGAAACTACTTTTTTAGTTTTGTAGTATTGATTACGAAGCAGTTATCAAACTGTTACTGTCAGTGGTACACATAAGAGAGGGGAAGGGCACCGGGTCCGAACCCTTCATAGACGTTTTTTTCGAATGAATATTAATCCTATGTACATAGCACGTAAAATTTAATTAAATATCAGTTATTATTAGCTAATTGTATTAATTAATTCTAATTATTTACTCAATAATTAATTCTGAACTCTTTTTTGTTTTCCAGAATAGACAGAATAAAAATAATCAGGGCAACAATTTTGTTAAGAGGCAGTGATTTTAGAGTTACGATACGAGAAATGGTTGACTGACTGGCGTGGACTTCCCTTCCTGACATTGACATTTTAAGTATAGTAGCGCGCAACCCGCCGTGCGTGTTACCAATCTCCGGGTGGAAACCGCAAGTAAAACATAAAACGCAAACCTTACTTTCCAGGGAAGGCTGGCTCCAGCTAGATGAACCGGTTATCCAAAAACACAACACCAATAAGTTATTACGGGTTATTAATTAATCTGTATTCTCCTGATAATTCTAAGTTATTTTGTTCTGAACTTTAATGCGCACGCTAACATCTGACGCCTTCATTAAGATTTCAGTGCCAGTAAAGATAATAAAGCCGAGAAACGTGCGGTGCATCCTTCATGCCTTCCTGAACAGAATCCTCCAAACGCAGGCGAGAATTGATGCGTGAATATCCTGAGATCAAAACGTTTGAAAAATGCTCTTCATTTCTCTTAAAATATTAAGATGTTTTACTTTTAAACTTAGCGACCTCTTAAATCAATTTGAAATATGAAAGGGCTCATTTCTCCAGTAACCTGTGATTTACGCCGAACCCGTAACCATGGCACAAGTTTTGATTCTCCTTAGGGCAACCAATTCTACCGTCTGCAGCAGTGGCCACTTTGTTATTCAGCATTTTCCGCAATATCTGACTTTCATTTTAATTAACCTAATTGTTAGTGAAACTGTTTATAAAAAGGATAAACCAAATGCACGCAAAACACATTTTAATAATGATGTCCCAAATAGTAGAAGAAAACTCAAACTAATTCTTCCTATAATTTAATTTTGAAACCTTCTGATTGAAATTATTAATCTTTTGAAGTTTGAAAATACTAAACCTTCTAAAGTGCTTAATTTCCACTTCTGAGTAAATATCCATTAGGCAGGATCAGTTTCTCCTATATATTACAGATTCTTTTAAAATGTATAGGAATTGATTGCATAATCTCTTAGGCATCCTGACTACCCTAATATATCGTAGGGGATCTAATGGGAAATTCATTGACAAAATTTTATGGATCTCATTTTGCATCCAATCTATTCATTTCTTCTTATAAACTACCAAGTTTTCATTTTCGTTCACTAGAAACTAAAAGCCACAATTGTTTTATAGTATGCTTTTGCTGGCGTGATTACCCAGTTAACTGCCGACTGAAGTGGCATTCTGAAAACCAAAACTGAACTCTTTATGGTTTCTTCCACTCTTTCCAAAAATATATTCTCAGGCCAAAATAGAGATCTTGTTCATCTTTATTCTTAACGCTAGATTAAGAAGCCCCACTTATTTTTAAAGGAGTTTCAACCTGGCAATTTGTTATTTGTTTTATTTACTTAACGTCTCCATATCTGCTAACCTTTTTCATCTAGTTTTACTGTGGAAAGTCAGGTCCATTTTCCTTGATTTTCAGGCCTGATAAAACTTTGAATTATTCCTTCAAATATCTGCCATGTGGACTCGATTTCCAAAAATATGTCCAAAAGAATCGAAAGTCACTTAATGGTAATTCTCCAAGTAACTTAAAAGAAAATCAAAGTGACGGGCATGAAAAGCACAGAAAACTGGGAAGAGGGATTGCCGGGACATCTCATTTGAATACCGCTGGGATACTGAACTCCTTTCCTGGTGCACAGGAATCTCCTTCGACACTGAAACACTGTACCACTATTCTATTCCTTTCCTGGGCCTGTCTATTCTTGGATCAAGAACCACCTTTCAAACTGGTTGAAGACCCAAGATCCTGGCTCCAGGAACAACTGCAGGTCCCAAGGTAATAGAAATGCCCATTCTCCTCGGGTGATCACCTCCCTACACCCAAAGGCAGAATAACTTAAATACAGTAAACCTTCTGTCTTGAATGAGAGTTACTGGTATGTGCTGATCTCTGTTTCTGGAAAGAAACTGTGTTCCATGCTGGAATATTCCATCTCAAAATGACACAAGATCGACAACATGAAATCATTGTCATTGCACGCCACGCCCACACTGGGCCAAACAGTCCATGCTGGATCAGCAAAATCACTAATGTCTAAATGAGGTGAAGAGTAGGACGTATACTTGGCAAAACGTGGTAATACCTTCCACTGAGATCCCATGGATGCGGCTCTGGCAACTTCAGTGGACTCCAGGCAGGCAACATTGTGACATTGAAGGCCTGGAACACATTGTCGAGGTGGCACAAAAACGAAAAACATCAGACCCTCCAAAAATGCGCGTGAGGTCACATCTTTAAAATCACAAAGCCAGATCAGTTTCTAATATGAAAACTGGTCGGTGCCGAGAGATTCTTTGAGATGGTCTGGTAGCTAAACCAAGCAGTCTGGGATACACCACATCCTACTGTTTGGAGATGCAGATCCAAAGGCGTCTCAACAATGCGACATGCATGGCATTGAGAGCCATAACCAACATGATGTGACAGACAGCAGTGAAGAGAGCTGGTTCCTGTCACGAAAAGCCAAAATAAAACCACAAAGGTTTAGGGGTGGGAGCAACCGGGATCTGATGGGGAACTCTGATCGACACTCAAAACTATTTTGAACTGGCGAAGACCAGCTAACATGATCTATCCAACATGCAGATCAGCAGCCCATTGCCACATCTTTCAATGGCTGCCCAACTGACAAAAACCCATGACGGGACAATGGGGTCGCCTGGATCCCGATTACTGGGTGCAAACACCAAAGGCCAAGCGTTTATTGAACTGCATAAACATGAACACATTAACATGTATTTCACTAGAACTGTCAGGGAAGACTTTCAAGAACACGCAGAAAACACCCATATGGATCGGAGTGTGATCTCAATCACTTCCGGAAAGGACATTTGCATGGAAAGATCCCAAAAATTTTCACCGAGTTTTATCGCAGGCTCAGATATTGGGAAAGAAACTCCTTTGTTGAACCTGACATTACAACTCATACATCACTTTAGCTGTATTACAGTTCACGGATCTGAAGGGATCTTTCCGTGTTGGGAGAACATTTTGATGAACCCAATTGGTTGTTCTTAATACAATATCCGCTGATGACGAAAGAACAAGGACCTGAGAGACATTCATTGCCAACCAAAAACAAGAGAAAAACTCCAGAGTGGACTCTAAAAAGGAGCTGTGCAGACCTGAGAAAAGGAAGGTGTTACGCGGGAGAACTTGGGGAATTTGGGAACCCAGGCATTAATATTTAGAAAGGCGCACTAAACCTAAAATGAAGGTTCTGACACGAAATGTGTTCTGAAAGTGCAATCCCAACGGGACAAGGGATTGGTTGAAAAGTTTCTGGGCACACTTATCGGGAAATGCCTTTAAACTATGGGCGTGTCCTATAGAACGCCCATTCTTTGGTCCTGATTTATAACCACTGCATTATTACAAAATTCCCATAGTCCCTATGTGAATATAACCACTGTTTCTTTTTAGCACCTCAGATAACAACCAAGATAAAGTGCCTCATTATTTTGTAAAATTAACATATTCCCATCCTGAAGTCACTTCCTGGGAACATCAACAAAGTTAAATATCAAACTGAAAATTGAGGCATTTGTTTATAGAATTCTTTACAGGCGGGTCCTGCTTCATTTGGTGCACTTTGTAATCTCCCACCAGCTCTTCCATCTTAATAGTCAATAATTTTTCCTCTTCAATCTTAGGATTGTTTCTAAACATACCCAACAAATATAAAAACACAAAATCCCATATCCATTTCCTTTTTCAAAAATAAAATGCAAACCAGCCTGACACCTTGAATACATAATATCAATATTAATATGGAAATATCAGGCACCACACAATATATTCTGTGACTGATAAACTGAAGTTCTGTACTAAGATAATTCATGCTCCATTTAGTATATAAAATTAATAGCTCAAACAGATCTCCTTGTGTATTTGTTGATCCCCAATCATACGATCGTGTTTCCAACTTGAACCATTTATATTTTTAATAACTTCCTTTGGAAACATTTATTTTCATTAAATCTTGCCTCCAATAGCTTATATAAGCATTTCTACCATTTTACATCTATTAACTGTAAAATGATAGTAAGATCTTCACATCTTTTAATATTTTCTTCATGTTTTACTGAGTGTTTTTAGTCTCCTTTCTAGACATTGTTGATTGCTGCACACTGTTTGTTGAAGGAGGGTGACAAATAGAAAATTTTGCTTGAATATATAGAGCTTGAAAGATGGAAATAATTAAATCTAATATTTTATTGAACATTATTTTGATAATCCCCTGATGCATGCATATACATAAAGAGAGAGATACATATAGATAGATAGGCTATTAAATTAATCCTTATGTGTTGCTGGGGTTTAATTTTTAATTCCTCTGAAGAATGAAAATATAGTTAAGGGAATACTAAATAGTGACGTCTTTGGAGGTGTAGATATGTTAAGATTTAAAATATTTACTGCTTCAACTTAGTGTGTCCCATTTTACCAAAATCAGGGGTGCTTATTTACCTGAATATAAATCTTCTGGTTTTATGCATTTCTAAATTTGTAATTTTTCAAGACTTCTCCTCTATCCAAAATTTTTGCTGTATTTTAACATTTGTGGTAGTTTATAGACTCTCACAAAATTAAAATAATTTTAACTGCTAATATCGATGTTAAATGAGAGTTATTTACAAGCCTACTTAGAATTTCTTTGAAATATACATCCAGTGCTATTAGCGATTCCTGATTTCCATTAAGTGTCAGGTCTGATTCTAATTCCAGCGAATGTAGAATTTTCTAGATCGCGAAGCACCTGGAACAAAGGTGGGAACAGATTCTCCTGGTTCCGACTCATGGAGGTGCTAGATGATAAAGCGTCTCTTCTTTGATCCTCCAACCTCCTGGTGTGTAAGTGTCCTCCTCAGGTGCAACTGGGGGATGGAACCGAGCCAGAACCAGTAATCGCAAATTACACAAAGTATCGATTACAACCCCGTGCGCTCAATTTGATCGGGGAACCTCCTGGTAAACCCAACTGGGACGAGACCCAGAAAATTCATGAGATCCGCTGATGGTGGCAAATATCAGGTGGAGAAGTGCAGCGCCAGAATCAGGGTGCCAGCAAAACAAACAATCCATGTGGGGCTGAAAACAGGCTTCTCCCAGTCATAGCAGAACTGGGAACCTGGCTCAGGCCATACCCAGGGAAGTGCTTTCTAAGCATTGGTTTTCGACTGTAACGTAATCAGAACCATGAACCCAAAGTTAAAGAGTTAGACTCTCCTGGACCATTAGGGGCGTGCATCCCAGATTGGTATGTCCCAACGTAGAGTCCTAGTTGGGACCTTTGGAGTTTCTCCTGATCATCTATGCAAAACCCGACCCATTTGATAATAATTAATAAAGTATCAATTGATGGGATTCGACCTGAACCATCATAACCACATTAACCCAAAAGCCAGATGAAAATCAGAAAACGATCACTTCCATTTGGTAATGGCGCATATTTTCAAATCATTGCATCCTCGCTTTTCAATATGCTTTTTGATCAATCACACTCCTGTCATGCTGCAAATTTTGGTATCGCATTGTTGCTAATAGAACCACTGTAATAACCCAGTCAAGCTTTCCTGCAGTTGAACTCTCTGGCTGGGGAATTATTGTGGCAAAACCTAAGACTCCATGACCAGGGGTCATCAGAGTCCATCCGGGATGCAGATTCGATGTCATAATTAATGCCCGCTGGCCCATGTACCCATTTTCGCCAGCCGGCTGCAGAAGACCGTAATTAAGACTCGTGCAGGCAAACCAGACAAGTTGTGCTCGGGAGTGCGCCCACCCGTAAGTGAAAACTGCTGCGCTTCATATCTTTAGAGAACGGATCTTTGGAACATCCTCGATCAAGATCGAACAATTTCTTCGGTCAGATCGAGACAGAAAACCATGGCCAACAGTTAAGGTTTGCGTTTATTCCTGATTAATCTGTTGATGGCCCGGCATCCTTGTGATAAAGATGTTTCAATCAGTCCCAACCGAGAAAATTAACGCCAGATTCATTGTCCAGCTTTCCAAATCAGCTAGGAACCAAAGAGGCCCCGCTGCCCGCTGCTGCAAAACAAAGCTGGGCTTCATATAACTTACAAGGCCCAAGACCTGCATGAAGTATCTAGAACCTGCATTGAATAGAACAGATCGGCGCGCATATCCTTCAGATCCAGGCATTTGAGAAATGCATAATGATGCTGAGAGCTCACAATTCATTTTCCAGAAAGAAGGAGTCCTGGCCACCTGGCTGGCTTTATCCACTTTGTCGTTGGTTGGTGCATTTACTTAACGCAGCGTCTGTCTATCTCCCATAGCTGTAACAAGGCTTTAGGCCACAGAAAAATCACTACAGACAGTCCGTAAAAGCTAATCAGATGTCACAGAATATTTCCGTCTCTTCTGAGCAAAGAACCTGCCTTCATTCCTATGCATCCGGGTGATAATAATGAAAGCACCTTCGTCACTAACGTGACAAAACGATATCCTTCGGGCGTTAGAAGAATGTAGGCTCCCACGATAAGTCCTATGGTCTCCTCCCAGGTGACCCCTGATTCCAGTCCATAACAGCCCATTATACCGCAAGAGCATCAATATTAGAGACTGGACATAAGATACAAACACCTCAAAAACATTATTAATCCCATTCATCAAATTCCACCACGGGTAGCTCAGGCCCTTGACAGTGACCTTGAAGTCATCACCTACCATTAATCTGCCACTGGAGTCGCGCTTCCTGCCGAATGAGACACCTCTTACTTAATTTTCATTCTGGTGGGTTTTCCATAGCAGCTTTCCAGAAAACGCAGTCCAGTAAACCTTAATGCCTTATTTCGACCAAAACGCTAATCACAAACCCTTCCTTCCTTCTGCCAGACTGATCAATATATCATTTTCCTTCCATGCCGCTATATAGAATTTAATGTCCGGCAGTGCTTACAGCCCGAGCCAGTTGGTTACGCGACCTTCATCTTTAGATCCTCTTCCTATGGGCTAGATCAGCTGAGAAAACCAATCTCAATCCGTCACTGTAAGGCCTTAGACTCCTATTTGAATCGAGCAGCGCCGAAAACGGAAAGCCGTGAAAACCATTTCCGGTCCCTTTGCGCCGCCGAACCCTTCAATCCATTACATGGCCCTTAACCTGGCAGTCCTCTTCAATCTGCTACGGCTTCTACTGAAAATCGTTGGTCCCAACGTTAATTATATCTGTATTCCAACTGAAGAGAAAAGAGAACCGACGATCGAGAGTCCAGCTGATCAATCGGTACCAGAAAATGAAATCAGCGAGGCTGCAGAGTCCCAACAGATAATCCGTTAGCCTTGAGCGCCTGATGTTCAGAAACCTGATCTCCTGAAATCCATTCCATTGAAAACGGTAAATGACCTCCTGGTCCATATCCAGAAAAATGAACGACGAAGAGGCGATCCTGAAAGTCCCGAGCTCTGACCATAATTCCCGCGCAGACTCTGTAATCGCCATAGACCTCAGTTTGTCTTTAGATATCCTTAGGTTAACCAATTATTAAATCGTACCAGATCTTCCTATATTAATCAACGAAAACCTATCTGACGATTCCTGCTTAGCCTACCGAAAATTGATTCTGCCATTCTATGTTAGATGGATACTGTTTTGGTGGAGGTACTTCATACCAACGAAACGCCTCCTGCAGATAGCTGCACTTCCATGGCACATAGCCGCAAACTTTCAACATAATCTCATCGCCTCCTTAGGCACTATATCTCTTTGCGATTCTTTCCTTCGAACAAAGTCCTGAAATTATTTTGTGGTCATGCGAGAAAGCTCTTAAAATCTTCATGTCAGCATAAAGTGTTCCTATTTCTGCTGATAATCATCACCCAAACCGCCCTTAAATAAACCTTTACAAAAACGAAAATAAAGAACTGTAGAATCGTTAGATCTTCCTTTATCCCAAAAGCGACATCACAGAATCTTTGACCTTCTCCTGCCGCAGGAGTCAGGGAGAGTACTATTTTCCCGCCTCTGGACCTTCCGAAGCCTAGACTATGCAAACCGGTTTTATATTCCAGTTTCATTTTCAAAAATCAGGTGTTTTTAATCAAACAATCCAAACTCGTTTTGCTGTAGTTTCATTCTGATTCTCATAACTCTGCTTTAGGGCATTGTTTAAAACAGAGTGGCTGCAGATTGGGAAAATCCCATTTGAAGTTAGGGCATGAGCGCCAGTTCCTGAAACGAACCACCTTCTCCTTAAAGCCGAACCTGGTGACACCGTAGATCTTTATGGTGCCTCCATAGATATTCTAAAAACTTTCTCAAAGTTCCATAAGATCACCGAGAGAGGCAGAAGAAACCTCTTATCACTGGTTACATGAACTGGCTAACAGGCCAGTGCTTAGGCCGCATCAGGCATTTGATGCCTAAGTCTGGGAGGACCATTGTAAAGACCTTTGGAATATGTTTGGCAAAACCCCACCATGTGACGAGGCAAAACGAATACAACATAGTTATAACTTAAAAATTTGAATTTGACTCCATATGTTTTATCAAATAATTTAGAGCACAGTGCATCCGTAAAGCAAAAATCTCACTTCTGAAACCATTACTTCACATACACGCCCATGAAACTGAGCCTGAGGTTATATACGGCCTCCCATGACCCATCAATGTTTAACTGATCCTTAACTTTCGAAATGTGAAAAATGAACAGCAATCGTTAATTATTTAGTATTTAAGCATTGCAACATTAAATCATTTAAACCCATCAGAAGAATATAAATTCTTCCTGTGTTGACCTCCTTAAAATTTGAAACATTACAAGTTGCAAAAATGTCCATTTTTGTAACTTTTAAGATTAACAAAACTGGAAAATTCTAATATTTGAATTGATGTACTGATCACAGGGCTTCTTAAAAGCTCCTAGTATATAAACATATTTATAACGCCAGAATAGCATAGCCTTAGGCAGCAAACGTAATAGCACCAATCACTTGAGAAAACCAATAAATTACACATAAAAGTTCCTTAGTTTAAATATACATATACATGGTTACGCCTAACATATTAGCTGTCCCAGGTCCATTCAAAACAAACGTCTTGTAATTGGTTCCTGCGCCCAGTGAAATCTGGAGGAATCATGACTGGCAAGGATTCCTTTAACATTTAGATCCTCTGTGGGCTGATCCTTCTTTCCAAACATCTCCTTTGTATTGCAAAGTATTATATTTAGTGGCCAGTAGTCCTTGAACCTGGTGCTCTTATTCCACTTCACAGCGGAACAAAATGGCCTCCTAAATGATTTTAATTTTCATCTATTACCTCTGGAAGAAAACTTTCACAACTTGCTTGAAACTTCCGCTTCAGAACATTTTAGTTATTCATCCTTAAAAGAAAATTCATTTTATTGTATACTGTAAAATATTATATTTCCAGTGCCGCCAGTAACCTTTTATACTCCTAGTATCAAATACTTTAGAATTTGAAAGCCAGACACCTCTGTTTCAAAAAGAGTCTCAGTGGATTAATTGCAAGAGCCTGAAAATCCGTGAGTCTTGGCTTTAAATTGAGATCCTGGCCACGTTGTTAATGAAATAATAAATAATTCAAAATGCCCCATGCATTCCACTCTGATAAACAATTAATAGACACATCGAACCAAGAATTCAAAAACAATAACAGGTCTCCTGAAAAGCACCAGATGTTATCGAAGAGAAGCACAGCGAATTCTTTCCAGGTGTTCAAGTAAAAGGCCGATATCTTATTTAAGGAAACAATTTCCTTGTTTAAACGTCTCAGTTAGCCATGTTATGCTTCCTTAAGAGCAGAAGCCACTTCCTAGTCCAGAAAATCGTTAACCATGTCCGGTATCTTTCCGTGGGAAGCCAGGCTTCATATGTATTTTCATTTAATTTACTCTAACATTGATTCAGGAGAATTTTCAAATACCCTACTAGGAAAATATCTGAACCGTGATGTTTGAAATAAATATGTGAATAAAGTATTTATTCTTCCACAGTCCTGTTCAACGTGAGAGAATGAGATTCATTCAGAAAACAATTTTTACCATCGCTGCTGTCAAGCAAGTAAGAATAAAATCATCATTACTAATATTATTAGACTGTTTTTGAAAACATATTTATTTCTTCACAACCTTGTATCAAACTCATTTATCTCTAATTTGAAGATGTCAAAATGCGCATCAATCATTGGGGTTACCACAATAGCACCGATCTTCATCCAGCCAGGATCCTGGCCTCCTTGAACTGATCAATCCAGCAACTGGGATTCATTCGATACTCTTGGTATCTTGGATCTGAACTGCAAACATCAGAAACAAGATTCTCCTTCCTGACTTTTTAACATCGCCTAATCCACAGATGTCATGATCTCCATCCAGTGCCACCAAACCGGCCCTGAACTGTAAGAAAAATATAATTCATATAACATTGGCCTGCAATCTCCTTGCGGCTTCTTAAGCAACAGCAGTAATCTAATTACAGAGCAACGAGGGACAACATACCATTATACTGAGATCTTTCGAAACATTCTTCATATCATCTTTAACAATCATACCAGGCAATAGCAAAACTGGAACTGGTAATCCAACTCACCCCTAGACTACCCCTGGTGAAGCATTAATAAAGGCAAGCACATACACCTTGGGGTCTTAATACGCCACAGAAAGACCTCTGGTTGCACACTATTCAAGCTGCAATCAACAGCATTCCCCAGGAGATTGCCTCCTTGAATACTAATCACAAAGGAGAAGTGTCACGCAAGCGTGCATACTCTTAATCAAACAGCATGAGTTTAGGCATTACATTTGCCTTGGATGATGTTATGGATTTGAGCATAGCGATTCAGGAATTACAATTGCGTTGGAAGGATAAAAGGAGAAGAGAACATGAAACATTTAGATACAAACAGCCATGGAACTTTACACTAATAAAATAAGCTCAGAACAGATTGTTCTGGCAGTTTATCTCATGTCTTCTATATCCATGGGATTAAGGTCAAAACCCCAGACCCAGTGTGACTCAAAAATTACTTATTCCATCACTCTGACTCACTCAAATAAAAATGACATTAATCCTTCCACTTCAATAACATTAGACTTCCTTGGAATAAAATCATTTTCTAGCTCATTAACACAGCATCAATAATAATAAATATTAATTGTAGCCTCATTATTTCTAAACACACTCTAAGAGAGAAACTGAACTTTTTGTTTCTGAAAAGGGTGCAGATGGCTGTAATATGCAAGTGGAACACGTGATCTGGAATTAACTAAGCCAGGGACATGCGCAGTGCATTTTCATTACTTCCTGAAATATTTTAATGAAGAGTTAAGTTTTGGTATTTTTCCCTTACTGAAGCATCTCAAAGGTCCTTCAATCTATTGTCTTAATAGCCCATCTGCCAGTCGTTATGGTAAATATTTTAGTAACCAAGGCGCGCTAATTACAAAGAGCAGAAAAACCTTTCTTTTGAAAAACCTAATTTTAGATTTAGAAAGATGTTTCTGTGAGAACAATTGTTGAAGGATAGTAATGTTGGAAAACGAGCAGCCCTCCTCGCAGCCATCAATTCAAAACAATCAACTTTGGCTATCTTTTCACCGATTCAAAGTCCACGTCCAAGTTTCTTAAAACAATATTTTTAAAGCCCTAACATAATTCTCAGGAGCATATAGCTCTTTGAAACATGAAACCATAGCCAAAGTGTTCAACAACGGCAGCAAGTCTCACATAAGGCCTTTCCAAAAGATTCATATCTCTAGAACTTTAATGAGAGAAGGAAATGATTGGTACATAATTAAAACAAATATTATTTATTTATCCTTTATTATTTACATCTTAACAAAACCCAAGGGAATAGAAAATACACGAATAAGTAATTTCAAGAACTGAAGCCGACGAAGGTGAGATATTTAATATTTGAAGTTTAAATAAAACCTTTACGTAAGAAAGGAAAAATAATCGTAACTTTTATCTCATATAACTGACTTCTGGCCCGATTCTGACCTGACTTTATCCTTTCATTTGACCTAACTGTCAGCTTCATCAATTTATATCGACCTTCAATTTAATCGACGAGAGCCTATATGTCCAAATTTCCTTCAACCACTTTCTATTGCCACCATAACTGGCCAACCTCATCATCTTAACCCTAAAACACACTACTGACTCTCCGAACTTAAAGCCACGCTTAAATTGATACAAATACCATAGACCCATGGCCATAGTCACGTATCCTCTTCCTGAGAAAGCCTTCACCTGAAATATTTAATTTAATAGAATTCCCAAAGATTTCAGGTATGAAAGGCACACTGAACAGACTTCTACACTTCCTTTCTTAAACTTAATTTATCTGGTGATATTCTGTAAGCACCCTGAACTGAGAGATATATTCAAGAGCTTTAAGAACCACCTGATATTGGGGACATTTGAAACGCATTTGCTCTTTCCGTGATCTTCAAGAAGAAGAATCCTTGAAAGATGCTTCCTAGTCATGCTATACTCATGATACTAATGAAATAAGGCACCCTGAAACCCAAAGTAGCTTCCATGACTGCATTTCCGGAGTAGCTCATGCTATGGAGTCTCCAACACCCACGCCTGGGGAAGTGGTCTTGCGAGAGTGAGCATCTTTAAGCCTGTAGGTGGTTATTTGGAACCCCTTTGAGAGAATAAAATACAATCCAAATTGCTCTGGAAATACTTGTTAGATGAGCATATGATAGGTTTCTTTCGATAAGTCATTTTATCTTGATTCCAAGTTTGAAAATGATGACTTTATTTCTTTAATCGTCCTCTTAGTGAAGAAATCTCCTAACTGCAAAGTATTAACTACAAAGAGAGCTGCCTTAAAATCAAATGAAAATTTGCTTAAAATAATTTCTTTTTAATGAGTTCTTCACTGATCAAAATCTTTGTGAATGAACAGGGCTGGCAGCCTCCACGCAAAGCCCACGGCAGAGTCAGCAAAACAAAATCTTTGCTCCATGATCTTAATCTTCATAGACTTACATCGGGTTGAACAAAGAATTAAATAAGCTATAAACTTAATTCAAGACACACAAAACTTGAAGATTGTAATAGCCTGGAAGATGTTCTTGTTACACCTCCCAATGTAGGAAACTGTTGAAGTTGATAGAAATGTGATAACATGGCAAATTCATCTCCATCTCACTTGAATGTTCTCGAACCCAGGATGTCATTTCCTTGTGGAATTAGATTTAACTCATGCATGAGCATCACTTTTGGAGACTCCTGAAACGACGATCCACAGATACATGTTAGAACTCTTATATAATTTTGCTCTGGCTCTCCCTACAATTGGGTCCTTTAAAGTTTGAGCCCCCTGTAATTTTCTTATAATTTTGAGGCATTTCTTCGGCTTAAGCTAGAAATAAAAGTAACATCAAATATAACCTAAAATCTCCCATCTTTATCCAGATCCGAATGAAAGAAATCACTTCTTCCTTACATCATGCAGTAGGTTACTACGCCTTTTGTGAGAACTACATAGAATCATACAAATCTCTGCAATACAAAACGGGGCTGAGGATTTAAAAATCATTTCTAATACTCATTGAACTATTCCAGTTTCTTTCTTTGGTAATACCACACTGTCAGTGGAACCTGAATCAAATCATAAAAATAATAAAATAAACATACTGAACGAATCCAGTGAAGTCTTCCATTATCTAACCGTTTTGATCAGCACCGCATATCTTCATTTCCACATCCATTTGCTAAGAACGAATTACAAAACAATACACCTCCTAGAAAAGAGAACGCATCAGTAGAACGTACATCTTAATGCTAATTATGTACACTGTCTGGTTTTCATACCTATTAACATTGCCTTTATAATTCCAATCCATAATTATCCTAAATCATTACTTCCAATATCAACCAACTTAGTGATCCCGTTTAAATCAGCCCATTATTATATTATTATGTTCCTCATTATGTAGTCCTCCCACCACTGGCGGATTTTATAAAACAATAACTTATCTCTGTTCGATTTTACATTTTATATTTAGACCTTTAAACTTAACTTTAAAGCTCCTAGTGCAACGATCTTTGAAACTAATTCAAATAAAACCGAGAACATGCGTGTTTTTAAACAAACCGCTAACTTTTACCGGCTATCTGTTGGACTGATTTTCGCAGCCAAATCTGCAGCTTAAGAATCTTACTCATACCACTCTTGCCAGACTTTTGATGCAGATGATATATGAGTTATATATATCTATTGCCCTATTTTCAAACTTAATGAATGCAATGGTACGCAGAAAGTTAGGTCATCCACTGCTTCCTTAATTTCATAAGAACTAACAATTCAAATTCCTGACCCTTAAGATCCACAAACAGACTGCTGAAATGCGTCTGCACTGTAACATTGATTGCAGAATGAATCTTACTTTATTAACTTTTCCAAGCTGGAAAATTTAGGTTGAGTTTCTCTCAAAATACGTGCGATAATGAAAGACGCAATGAATACAGTGCTGAACTGAGAGGTGACTCTGGTTACTGGATAAGCCAATTGATCTCGGAGGAAACCCACATAATGCAGCACACATGAGCATTACCTATATTCAGCCAGAACACCTGCAATCTTGACAACCTTTGATTCTTTAATCTCTGTGAACCCCAAAATGTATTAAATAGAAAGGGCTGAATCTAGATCGTCAATAAGTATAGAAATATTTTCAGCTTAAAAACGAGAAGCCAGATAATGCTATACTGCAAGTTTTACCAGGCTGAACTGATTGGTGCAACCTCTCCTGGCGATTGTTGAGAACCGTAAGCATTATAATCTAGATTTTAACCATCCGGCAATTATTGCCTCTATAATAACATACTGATTGAAGTCCCGCGCTTTAAAGCGACGATTAAATCATTCTCGGTAAAATCGCTCCTCGGCGCAAAATCATAACTTTGTCTAGAACCGAAAATCATTTGAACTAGTGGATCCTGGCTAAAATCATTTTAGAAAATTATTTAGAAACAACCTAAACTTAAAACCCTCACATAATACTTCATAATAATAACCTTCCATATCTTTTCTATCGCTCCTTAAATGAATGCGCAACGTGATGCCTCTGACGCCATCACCGTCACCACCCACCACATAATCCGTTCTGTATGTAACCAAACAAAACGCCCATTCTGGGAGTCCCCGCCAACTCAATCCATCAGGCAATCCAGAACAACGAAGTCATTCATTCTGCCCTTCACTGAGTAATTGTGAACTTAAAAACTGAAAGAGTGAAAACCCTCATGCCTCTTGATCCAAAACCTATTCCCAAAGCGCCATTACCTGGTAATGCTTCGGCTTCATCCTGGTAAAACCTTTCGGCCCGGCTATTCCAATAACTATCATGCCACACTTCCAAAAATCACCAAAACAGCTCCTTTACATTTCCTTTGCGTCCGACTTTTCGGTTTCAGTCTGGCCATTGAACTCCTTTGAGTCCATCGTCGGGTAAAACCAGTCCGGGGCCTTAGTAAACTGGTTTATCACAAATCCTCTATATTATCAGATTGCCTTTATCATCGGTAAACATAATCCAAGATATGCCGAAAACGGCTGATCATAATTAAGTATCCCTGCAGTCCCATTCTCCGGCCGAAAACCGGTCACAGAAATTTGTTCACAAATATCTAAAAGCGGCGATCCTCATTTCTCGGAGTTCAAACAGCACGCTCTCCTGAGTTTGAGAACCAAGTGAGCACTGGGATTTTCTTGAAAGCTACTGTTCAACAAGAATCTATTCGTGATTTCTCTGAAAAGAAAATATATATCAACCATAAAGTAACCAGAGCAATATAAAAACAAGCCCGATTTCACTTAGGTCAAACAAAAGCCAGTAAAATCTTATCTGGGGCCACTTATTACCAAATAATCACAGCTCAATATAAACATTTTCGCACACATACATGTTTATTACGATATCATCAAAAATATTGAGCAGCCGCCGATATATATTCCTTCCTAACCTTTACATCACTTCTACATAATGGAAGCCTGGACTCATTATTTTGTGTTTGTTATTATTTATTCATCCACAATAAAACGCAATCATGATCATTCCCAGCATAGCAGCAACAAAATCACATCCCGTGAAACTAGGCCTACGTCCGAGTGGTACACCATCCGGTAGCCTCACCGCAGAGATCCTGTGATTGATAGTCCATTGGCGCCTACAGCCATCACAGCCGAGAAATCTTCCTTTATGCAATGGTAGGTCAGTAACGCCATTTCTTATTATTATTTATTACTATTTTCCAGAATCCCACCGAACCATCCAGCGTCCTGTATTCATTATCAGCTCATCCACGCCTAGTACCCATTTGAACTCTGAGAAATTTACAAAGTGCCATCTTTGATCGACTGAAATTGAAACAAGATACACAATACCAATAATAATAATACCAATACTGTAATGTATCACACATGAAGAGAAATATGAGTTACATATATTATTATTATTATTAGCATAGCTATATGCAGTGCGGAACCAATAATAGAACTCCGCGCCAGCAGAATTACCTTTCTTTGTCTCACTTCTATTTTCCTTTAAACGGGAAACCTGCCTTTACCTTATCCTGCCATTGCAAAATCATAAAATCGCTGATTCATATCTAGCACTTCAAAACATGTTCCATCATTAGAATATCTGGCTTATTAAGATTAACTTTTGCAGCGCCATTGGTAGATGTCCCCATTCGAGAAGTTTACGTGGTGAAAGAGGTAGATTTCAAAACGACCAGATTCTTTAACTGAAGATCCGCTAACGAAAACGCCGGAGCCGCTCCTACCGATAAACGCGAAACAATATAAATACTTCCAACCCTTATCCCATCTTATCTCATTTTCGCCACGCCATTTGTCCACTTTGCCAGCGGAAACCC
>BMAO01001359.1:0-75115 GCA_019973975.1 Trichonephila clavata | reverse complement strand
CCCTCCCCTTCATTATCGCTCCGCCCTGTCACTCACAGGAACAAACTAACAAACATGGAAGGAATGTTCGCTTCCACTGGTGGCAATGATTCATCTGCGAATTCCGTTCTAAGCGAAGGAAAAGTTATGCGGCGTTTGGCTCTTCTGTTATGGGGATGAATTCGAATTAGGGTTTACAGGCCCCGGGATCTCGGTGGGTTTTTTTCAAAGCCCGAAATCCTAGGATTTAATTTTTGTCTAAATTATATTTAAAAAAATTTCCTTATAAAATTTTTCTAAGAATTTAATTCTTCAAATTTTATATTTTGTTTATGAAATATGTATGTAGATTTTTTTTGTGCAATTATAAATGTGCTATAGGTAAAAAAATATATGCACAGAGCTCTCCTTTCTCATTGGAGAATGTCGTACACATCTAAGTGGCTCACTGCAATGTTTACACAATGATATAAGCAACATCTCAAGAATAGATTTTGTCACAGTTCCTTCTTCAATTAAATGCCGTTAATTAATAGCGGACCTATTTGGATGACTTGAGACTTCCAATCCCATTGCATTACTAACAGCTCATGCAACTGGATCTTCGACTTCAAATGAGGTAACACTTGAAATTGATTCACATTACGATTCAATAACTGAATCAATTTATATACAAAAATTTTAAGTGTAGCAGAAGAACTAAGTAAATGTACCAAAGAGTTATATGCACCAATGCAGTTTATTATATTTGAGACACTGTCATCAAAAATTCAAAAAGGAATGTCTCTTTTTTGAAAATGAAGGGAGACGTGGTGATTACCTGAAAAGAATATACTGCTAATTAATGACGAAAGTACCTAATAGTAAAGAATCCGAACGTGCATTTTTTTTAGGCAGGAAAATTTGTAACAAAAATAGAAGCCATTTCAACGATGAAATGCTGGTGGACCTATGTATTTATAAGCTTATTTACAAAAACACAAGAAGTGAAGAAATGCTTTTTCTTAAAATTTCATTCAATACTATTTTATTTGTTTTTTATGATGAATTAATTTTTTTATTTGTTTCATTAAAATAATATTAAATCAGTTTTTAATTACATTTTCAATTTTATTATACAATTTCAACTATGCTAATACGTAAGTAGTTTTAATAAATAGCTCAATCCTAATCCCGGAACCAATCCCGAGATCTGGATAATGTAATCCCGAAATCCCGGGATTGAAAATATGATACGGGATTGCAAACCCTAATTCGAATGGTGGCAGCAGTACTTGAGTGGTCGTGCCGGGAATTTTAGCTGGGGATCGAGACCTAAGACGATGGGCTAATAAACGTGAAATTTGTTTCACGTCGTATTCGACAGCAATTTTCGGCAACGGGTGGCGTTATTTTGAACCAAATTCAAGTAACGAGGACGACACTTGAGTTGCCATTATACTCTCCAAATTCCACACCATACAATCGTGAGGACTTTGACCCTGGAACATGTTTAACATGCATCAGCATCTATGCGGTGGGTGTTCTCATTTTGGAGTGGTGTGAGAATTGAGTTTGGAAAGTGATGAGTCGTTCATCCACACAGAAGCGTTTCTACTACAAAAGTATAATATTTTGTTTTGCTTCTAGAATATGAAAGAGAGATTTTAATTCTGGAGTGTTAGTGGGAGTTATTGAATCGTGACATCTGTAGAACTTAGTTCCAAAAGAGTATCTAAAATAATAGTCGTTCTGAACACCAAAAATCTTTGTTTTTGTCATCTAGAACTCTGTTCCAGTGCAAATTTCATTTTAAATAACGTTTAGAACATTAAACCGTTTCATTTCGTTTTAATGGAAGAGGAACTTTCCGTGTCCTTTTCAATTAAAACGAAGATACCACAAAAATGTCCCTCCCACTCTCACGCCAGTCAGCGTATGAAGAATAATCAAATTAGGAAAATTATTGTTTTTTTATTGTTAATGTTACTTATGCCATCTGATTGACAGTATCATCAGATCAAGGCCCACGATATTCATCGTGGAAAGGGTTAGATTTTTACGCATGTGGTTAGCCTTAGCTGTAAGCACCATGCAAGTGACAGTTACGATTTAGCTCTGTTCAACCCCAATTTTAAAGAAGGTGGTCAGTGGTCTCTCTCCTCTCTTCCTCTTCCACCAACCTCACGAGAGGATTTGTGACTCGAAAGCTATTTAGAGTACCCCCATGCCACAAAAACACTATATATTTGCAAACATCCATGCCTTCACCAGGATTTGAACTCAGGTCCTACAGCACAGCTCGCTATTAAAGTGTTTTGATTTACATTGTTCTTACAGGAATATCAAATACTTCCCCAATCTAGGGTTAAATATTTTGTGCAAAGCATAAAAAGTATGAATCTAAACTTCGCTGAGCTTGAATTATTATTTTGAAAGAATTAAAAGTTATCTGCTGGAGTGTCTGCAGTTTAAACAAAACTCTCCAAGGCGCACTTTTCCTTTCAAGAAGAATGAAACGGAGGATGTGAAAAAGGGCAAACGGCATTTATGTTAATCGCCGACAACTTGCACCTCTTTCCGGAGGACTGCTGCTGCGCAATTAAGTGCGGAGGGACGTTTTTCACTCTTTCTTTAATTATCTTCGCACACTTGTTCTGTCTATCCGTCGCCATGGAAATGGGAACCCTTGAAATATGAACTGTTCGGTCGCTCCGTGGCAGGTGCTGTCAGGAGTGTTGCGTTATGAAGGATGAGGAATGGTGTACAGGGGCGCACGCCCCCTGCGAATGACTAATGAGCGGAGGGCCGAAAGAGTTTCGGGACTGTGTTTGCTCCGGACTCATTTGTCCGGAGTGATGCGAATGCTAATAGGTCTCCTCTATGAATAGATGTAAGATGAGGTGGAGTGGAAAGATGAACTCTAATTATATATACGCAGGCTTGTCTTTCACTGCAGGGTATTTGGAAGAAAATGTTCGAGTTTTTATTTAAGGACTATGATATATAAAGCTACTTTTTTATGACACTATTGCGTATTTACTTTCAACTGTCAGGATAATGTGAATACCTAGGAACAAAGGGGAGGTGGTGTTTCCCACCGATTTTGGCAGAGGTCCATATCGTGCAGAACAAATTCGGTCGAAAAACAACCGTTTTCGAGATATTGATATATTTATATTTGTTGCTTTCAAATTCCTTCTTTTAGCGTTATCATATGCTTCCCCTTCCCTTTTTTATATTTTGTCCGGAATTTCTACATATTTATTTGTACATTGAAGGCGTTTGGGCTCAGTAAACCGCGGCATTTGTCGCTTTATCGCTGTACACATTTGATGAGCAATGGCGTTTTCTAACCGGTATCGCGCTCTTTTTCCCTTCAGGATGATATATTGGTCATCCATTGCTGTTGTTTTCCTAAGGTGGCCATCACCAACCTTTCTAACAGCTGTACCTATGGTCTGGAAAGCTTTCCAAAAGAGCGAAACGACACTTTTGTTGATTCTTAAACTATACTGGGCTAACTACGCCTTTTTCCAGCTTTTCGATCCTTCTTTCACGTGTGAAGTCGTCCAGGTGATTTTTTTCTAGCCAAAAAAACTCACTTGCACTTGTAACGAATGTCTTTAATTGATCTTCTGTTCTTCCTTTCATCGTAGTTTTGAGTTGCATGGGCCGACCGCACGCGTTTTGCTCACACTCACATCGCTTATAACGTTTTGTTCCTGATATTTACATACTTATTTTTTTTACTGAATTGCGTATTCATTGTACTGATCGCAACAACCTCTTTTCAGCATTTTCATGGCTATCTGCTTAAAATTTACATTGTTACTTTCGTTATGAACACCAGTATATTTGGTGACATATGAAAATGTTGAATTTTCTCCAATTCTGCTCTTGTTTGCTTAATGAATTTTTGTTTTCACTTAATAATTTAATTTCCCTAAATAGGCTATTTCACGATCATATTCATTTTTTTCTGATCTAAAATTTTCGAAATTTTAAATTTTATGTTGTAAAAGCTATCTTGATTTTTTTAAATTTTTCTTGAGAAGTGCTATTTCCAACATAAAATATTATATAAACGATTTCACATCCCGATGTAGTAATGCTTTTTACATACTTTTACATAACTTTCCTTGTGACCTTTAGTAAAATAAAAAGATAATTTTTTCCATATGATCTAAGCCACTGGTAGAAATTTATTTGTTGCATTTTGGTCTGATCCAGTCCGCTTCCTTCATTCTATGCTCATTGAAAGGAAGAACCGAGGATGAAATACCTCAAAGCAACATATCTTCAATCAATCATGCATTAAGGTATCCAACTACCCTAAAATTGGGAATTTTGCCAAAAATTGACAAATTTTCTTTATGATTTTATTTTATAAAACATCTTATTGGCTTTATAAAAATACCAAATTTATTATTTCCCGTTCACTAGAACAAAAACTGTAAGCGTTTTAGTAAGAGCAGTTGCCAAGATATATGTCATACTTTAAAACGCGTTTTACTCAAAATGTGTGTTTTTTTTAAATGCTCAAAGGGGTCAGCGATTGCTCAAAAAGGTTTGAAAATAATAAACTGAAATTTTTTTTGTGTATGTTCTGTATCATAGTAGAAGTGTTTTAACCTCAGATTTATTAATCACCGTTTTATTACAAAATTTATAATTTCTTATGTGAATATATAATCACTGTTTTTTTTAAGCAATTTCCTATAACAACTGAGATAAAGTGCTCTAGTTTTTTGTAAAACTTTAAGCATCGCTTATCCCGATGGTCACTTCAAAACAGAATAACATAGCAACACATCAGAATTGAAAAACTGAAAATTTGTTCATAAACTTTTGGTACATAATGGGGCCACGTTTATGTTATTTTGGTCGATTTTTACCCATTTTTTAGTAATAATAATTTCCTTTTCTCTTCTTAATTTTAGCATATTTTTCATAAAATGTACTAAACAAATCTAAAAACAACAACAAAAAAAAATCCCCATATCTCCAATTTTTTTTAAAAAGTTGTGGCAACCAGTTGGATACTTTAAGGGCAATCACGATGTGGATGATGGGTCGAGAATTGAATGTTATATGTATGAGCCTGGACCAAGCACCGGAAACACGTGACTACACCAATGCACTCTCTTTGTTGACGAGGCCATTTTTCTTGGAATGATACAACCTTTTAGCAATAACAGCAGCAGGCTCCTTCCCTCACCTCGTTTACTACACCATGGAACCTGATGCTTTCAGATTTCAATGGCCTCTGCGATTGGAGGAAGAAGCGATTCCGTATTAAAAGTGATTTCCTAATGGAGGCGATTTCCGCGCCATTGATCCCCTGATACCCTCTCGTTGGCCCGGCTCTTTCACTTACTCCTCACAGTAATGCCATTTCCCTTTGAGTAGAGATGATTTCTATTCCAGGTAAAAGTAGCCTTTCTGCGCGCAGTACAGAGCTTCGATAGAGGTATTTCTTGCCGAAAGGCGTTTATCCGAGATGCCGCTGGGATTTCAGAAACGTCTCGGTGCAGATTAATTTTAATGCGTTCCCCTTTAGAAGAAAGCGTAGAAAGTGTGCTTTATGTGTTGTAATATCCGTTTCTTTTCGTTCCTTTTATTAGCGTAGTCGTCTAGATGTAATATACTTGCAATTGAATTTAAGGTTACGTCGTATGAAATTGTCGTATGTGAGAAAATAAACTCATATATTTGATAAATGAATATAATTAAATGTCTTTAAGTAGAAATTGTCTTGTTAGTGGGTTCTCTTTACAGCCTTCTGCTAATACTGTAAAGGAAATACTTCTAATGAATTGTTTGATTTGAGAATTTCTTTTTATAAAAGAACCGCGATGTATGAAAAGCATGAAGTGAAATGAATTGAGTTCACCAGAGAGGAAGGTAAGATAGGAATTAGATGTGTTCATGTTGCCTTGTATTATAAAGTTTGTATTTAAATTGTTATTCTACCCAGAAAAGAATTAGGGGATTTCGTGGTTCGTGTTCAAGATATTAAGCTATGCGTCTACATGTAATGATAAGTATCGTCTCTCATGATATTTAGAGAGGCTGAAACTGATTCGCTCCTCATTGGCTTCAAGAAAAGTTGATAGTAATTAAAAGGCCAAAAATTAAAAGTTTTTATTATTATTACTTTTCATTCACCAATCTTCACACCAATGTCAGTTGAGGTTCGCTACAAATGTCCAGACTTTGCTCTTTTTTTAAATAGTGTGTCAAGTCTTTAAGTATCCCTTAGACTTGTAGATTTTCTTCGTTGGGGGAATAATTCAATTTCTTATTTTTTATAAGTTTGAAGCTAGAGTTCATAATTCCAATTTTTTTTTCAAAGAGAAGTTTGCTTAAAATGAGCCAAATAACATTTTCCTATTTGTATTATGTGTAACGTTTTTACATATTAATATTGGCATTACATTTATAATTCAGATGTATAATTTAAAAAGTTATTACTGTAAAATTCAACGAAGAAAATATCTTCTTGAATTAAATTTACTCGTTTAAGGTATCCGACTGGTTGCGACAACTTTTTTTAAAAAAAAGGAGATATGGGAATTTTTTTGTTATTTTTAGATTTTAGTGCATTTTAAGGAAAATTAAGAAGAGAAAAATAAATTATTATTACTAAAATGGGAAAAAATAGGTAAAAATGACAAAAAATAGCATAAACGCGGCCCATTCTGCACCAAAGGTTTATAAACACATTTTCAATTTTTCAATCTAATATGTTGCTATATTATTCAATTTTGAAATGACTTTCAGGATAAGAGATATTTTCTTTTTTACAAAAACTAGAACACTTTATCTCGGTTACTATATGAAAATGCTTAAAAGACAGTAATTATATTCACATAAGGGACGGTTAATTTTGTAATAAAACAGTGATTGATAAATCTGAAGGTTAAAACAATTCTAATATTATACAGAACTTACAGAAAAAATTTCACAGTTAATTATGTTAAAAACTTTTTTAGCAATCGCTGACCCCGTTTGATTATTTTCAAAAAATCACATTTCGAGTAAAACGCGTTCTAAAGTATGGCATCTTGCTTAAAGTAATGGCATCTGCTTTTACTGAAGAACTTGTAGTTTTTGTTCTAGTAAATGGAAAAGGATAAACTTTATATTTTTATAAAGCTAATAAGACTCGTCTATAAAATAAAACCATTAAAAGAATTTGTCAATTTTTGGCAAAATTCACAGTTCTAGGGTAGTCGGATACCTTAAGAGTAGAAAGCACATTTCCTAACGGTAGTCTATCGTTTCAGAAGGCGTTCATCGCGTTACAAAACATTCATCTTCATACCGATGTAGTTCTCAAACGATACAGGCCTATCCATTTACGAGACGGTAAAGTAGATTAAAGCAAAACCCTCGCAATCGATTTGTTTAAGTGGCTTTTGTTCCTTTTCTCCCTCTTTCGAACACGACTCTTTCGTCAGAACCAATTGAACGGTATTTACAAGATGAATCGTTGTGAGCTCTCTACCATCGCCTCTTCCTGCGCAGGCATACTCTTTTTCATTTCCTTCTTTTAAAAATGTTTTTATCGCCCGGATCATTATATCAGTTTATGCATCGGTAGCAGATGAATTTTTAAAATCATTACTCATTGCTTAACTTTGTATTATTTTCTTCCCCTGCATGATACGTGGAGGAAGAACAGTATAATTGCATGAAAAATAATCGATCGCGTTTTAGGGAAGGATGTTTGCTTTCTTACAGTAGTTAGAGGTGAAAGAGAAAAACACTTGTAAAGATTTTAATGTGCTTCGCACGGTAGTCCAGCGAACACGTAAACTGGGTAGTTATTTTTCCCTTGCAATTTTATGTCACAATAATCTTGCCGTTTTTTATTAATCTCTTCCAATTGTTTTAAAGAAGTGATTCTGTAAGGTATGAATTACGATTTTTTTCATTCTTATGTTTTTATGATTTGGATGAATAGTGTCGTAAAAATGAAAGAATATATATATATATATGTGTGTTAGTTGTTCTTATATATCTTGTCAATTATTTATTTGTATATAAATTTCCATTTCAGTTATATAGTGGATGCCGTACTCTAGTGGTTAAGTTCACGAGCTCGCGGCCTTTAATTAAATCTGTCGAGGCCAAAGTCCTTCCATTGGACTGGTGTGGTAACTTGAAGTTGAGGTGTCATACTCGTCACTTGATCACGGTTTAAAATGATGCTGCCCATCTTCAATAGACCCCGTGTTGTTTTATAGTGCACCGTACACTCACTCCATTTCAGTTAACATGCGCTATATTTCGATTTTCTTTTTAAAAAAAGGGGAAATTTTAGGTTTTCACTGAACAATTAAAATGATTGATCTCATTTTATTTCCGAAATATTAAGGTCACGGTAACCGAGAGATGGAGTCGACGATGTTTCAGATGAGCCGAGTGCTCGATTCCTGTCTTTCCATTAAAGGTTGTATTAAAGCTCACAAGTCTTCATGTTTGCGTGACATATAGATTGTTAACTTCTGATTCAAAATCATGACGCATATTGGTTGTGATCAATGAAGGAGAATGCGGAGGTCGTAATGAGTGTTGATGCACAAGGTGGTTGCAATTTAAGTTCCACTTTCATTTGTAAAAAAAGAACCCCTGGTCAGTCCGACTTCGAATTTGAACTGAATATACTTCATTGTCACTTTTTATGTGGTTTTGGTCTACAAACATTTAAATCCGATTTTTCCCATTCAATGGGGTAGGACCTTGCCGTGATGGATGGGGTTTTTCACTTACTGTGCAACAACTGCTAAATGACTTTTTTCCTGTCAAAAACCAAAATAATCATGCACATTGGACAATGTATGCCAAAGCCGTGGTAATTCGCTTTGAAACGTAGCCGAATCTACTTTCGTTATTCCGCTACGTTAAGTAACTAGTTTTCTTATGCGGTCTCCAATCTCACATTTAAAGTTGTCCTGGGCTGTGTTTCTTTTTTACAGCATTTTTAAAGTGATTTAACTGTAACCAACTTGTGTACTGAAATTTTAAACAATGTTCACTTTTTATATACCTTTTTTTCCAGAAAAATTTGAAATACAGTAGAGCGTCGTTTATCCAAATCAATTGGGACCGGACACCGTTTGGATACGCGATTGTTCGGATAACCGAAAACCGAATGCGATCCATGCAGTATATGATACTGGACACTATAGAAATATTGAAAATCATCCCATACGGGAAGCGTTCGTGAAGAGAAAGCCAAATGGGTGCAAAACGTCGCAACTTTACCTTGATTGTGGAAAATAATCACTTATTTTTCGCTGTACCATTGTACACCTTCGTTTTTTCACTGATTCTCTTCAGCAGCAGTAGTTGAGTAGGACAGCACTCTGATTGTTGTTCGTACCACTCTATAGCTGTCTCTAACGCAGAAAAGCGCCAGCACTTGCTACTTTCGTTGTTGCTGTTGTCCTCGTCTTCATCCGTTTCATCGTTGACAGGGTTGGATTCTTCTTGCACGGAAGTCACAATCTCGTCATTATTTAGCATTTGAAATCCACAGTCTTTTTCTTCGCATGCTATTCAGGTTTCTACATCAACAAAACTCAACAAAAGAGCTCACTTGGAAACAAACTGACTAATTTCCTCGCAGATGTTTACCAAATCACACATTTGAATTTCCCCAAATATCCCTCACCTTCGGTTTTCCCGTTACTTTTGGCCTCACAGGAAACAAAGGCGTGTGAGGTGTATGCCTTTAATTATTGCTGCACAGATCATTTCCACTTTATTTTTCTTTTAAATAATGCATTTTTAAAAGTTCCTTGTTCCTTGAAATTCATTAAAAGTACTCGCAGTTTTTGGACTGTTGAAAGTTATCAGTAAATACTAATTGGTATTCATTATTGATTAATTTTAATATAATATTTATAATTATTTTATGTATAATGTAATCATGCAATACGATTACTCGTATTATTTTTTATGACTATTACTATATATAATAGTCATTATTATACTATACTGATATTAATTACTTTCTGAGTGATATTGGTTATTTTCAATCTATTCTTATATTCTTTAGTTGAAATGTATTTCAAAATGGTTCCTTAAAATTATTTTCCTAGTGATTTTGTTACAGCTGGGCCGCCATCTTGAATTCCATATCACTCGAAAAGCGCTGTTGAGCTAGATTCCTTAATCGCGCCAAACAGCGCTTGGCGCTATGTCAAATTAGTTCGAAATATTATACATATAAGTTAAGTTTTTGGTTCAAGTCCTGAGCAGCCACATTGAGGGACTGATGGGCTCTGTCGACACTCGGTGGTATTGAAGTTTCAAGAATAGGTTGACAAGTCGCTTGATTGCAAGGTACGTCATCTACAGTAAAAACAACTAATCGAATAATAAACAATCGAGCAACGGAAATATTAAATTTCAGAAATAAAACTCTAAAAAGTTACGAAAATTGTAAAGGGAATGTACGTAAGAGTTTTGTCTGAGAAACAAAATATCCTCTTCAATTTGCTCGTCAGCTTCAATCCATTACTTCTCGAGAGTCAAATCCATTGTAAGATAATATTGCGGAGTGTAAAGCAAATGATGTTGGACACTATAATTACGAGTGTATTTGCAATGCAGATGAGGTCCAAATGGATTCTGCCGGGCTATTTTCGGATGACCGTGGCGAATTTGCATTCGGAAATGAAAAGCCTTGTTTACACGGCGGCAAGACTTTGCTTAGGCGGTCACATAAATGAAGCTCAAGATATTGACAGGCTGTATGAACAGGAGGAGGAGTGTGTTTGCGAAAAGATTGGAAACTTTTAATGTCGAGGGGTTTGCTAGCATGCGGATGAAAGTATTCTGTAACACTCTAGGACGAAAAGTGAATGCATAGGGTAACATATTTCTGGATGCGATAGCAAAAAAAAAAAAAAATAATAATTTCAGATTCTCAAAAAATTCTTTTTGATTCAATAAACTACTTTCAATCAATGTCCACTCTTTATCGTATTAATCCTCAATTTTAAAAACACATTTCGGTCACTTTATTTTACGAATTAGGTAATATTTTTTTTTTAAAAATTAATATAATGTGGATTAAGTTATGAAAATAAAAGATTGATATACGCATCAAAACAGGCGAAAACCTATGAAATAATATTAATTCAGAGAATAGGTTTGATCTTAAATATTCACATCGTTTTAAACTGTATACGGTAAAACCATGATAAATTTAATTATAGCAGCGTTTTTCTTTTTATATTATGTTATTGTATTAAATTCAAGTTGACTTAACACTTAATCGTGTATATAAACTTGTCTGCTGCTACGACCACCCACAAGCCCTTCAGACCCACTGATTTAACGAGCACGTTTTCCGTGTGTACTCGGAGAGTATTTGATGACATCGGGCATTGAACCCAGGCCTTCCGGTCTGGCGTCCGATGCTCTAACCACTAGGCTACCCACAAAAATTTCTAAATCGTATATGATAAAATTTCCTTAAATTTCATAAAAATGTATTCTTTTTTTTAAAAAAATGTTAAGCGGGGCTATATAGAAACAGAATAAGCACATTTTTATTTTTGCAACTATCTCATTTTTTTAAAAAAAATAACATGTTTAAATAATTAGTGTCGAATCGGAACTGTTTGTGATTTAATTAAAGCATATAAGCAAACTTTTACTTTTCAGATCGTTAAATCCTTAGAAATTTTGGTTTGTAATCTTTATCCTAATATTATTATGAATTAAAAAATCGTTTGTGTTTTTTTAAAAAGCTTTAAGTTTAGTTTTATTTTAAAAACTCTATTCGAATACTTAAAATCTTTTTTCTTTTTCAGAACACGGATGCTTGGTTACTGCCTGATTATGACCAGGTAAGTTTTTTTTACCAATTATTTAGTCCAAGTATTTAAGATTATTGTGAAACAAATATATATATATATATATTTATATACTATTAATATACAACTTTTCCGTTCAAAAAGATCTGTAAATGACCTTCGCACTCTGGTAACAGTTATGATATGCGCAGTGAAATCACGTGCAACGCGCATGCGTATGGGCGTATTTGTTTAGCAAAGAAGTACAGTTGGACCTCTATTTTACGAACCTATATTTAGCGAATTTTTCTTTTTCCCTAACTTTTTTCTGGAACCTAGAACATTTTATTACTTTCTTCGTAAAATAACCTACAAATAGTGAAGTACATATTCTTTTGAACGAATTTTTTCTCTTGTGATTCGATTTGTAAACATTTCTGAACATTTCAAATTTTTCTCTCTTTTATCACATTTTTATGGTAATCTATTACCTTGAACTGGTTTTACCAGGTGCTTAACTTACCGAGAGCAATAAAATTGCCGTAACTTTTCAAATAAAAAACTCAAATATAATTACATTTAACGACGTATATGGCAATATATGCTTAAAACTGCTGGTTATAAAATAATGTTGGTTTAAAATTAGTAAATGTCCTTAAGACTCATTAATTTTAATTTGAAATAATTTTTTTAAAGAAATGAAATGTATTCCTGAAAAATGTTTTCCCCCTTGTTTTCTTTGCAGATTTCGTTTTGATGGGTAAGATTTATAAAATAAATAGTTATTAATTTATAAAAAAAGGTGGGAATAATTATTTTTTTAATAGTATATAGTGTTCATGAATTTAAAATTTGTTTTATGTGGTTTCTTAAATACAAATCTCCATTTAACGAAGTTTTCACACAACGAACTTTTTTGGGGGGGTTAGTGGCTTTGTTAAATAGAGGTCGGACTGTATATTTAGTTCGAACTATTTGTTTTGCTACGTGTCAGTTGAAAGTGTAGCAAAGTGCAGTGACTGTAATAAAAGAAGATAGAGCAACGTGTCGAAATGCGATTTTGTTTTCAACTCGGATTACCCAATGCTTTTAGTGGTGTATTGACAAGATGCTGTATATATACGAATTGTGGGTACAAGTGGTATTGACGCTTTCGTGATATCTACCAAACGAAAGTGCATTCCAAAAATTCGTCGCGAGTTTCGGCGTCTTGACAGTACATTGTGAAACGTGCATACTATTGGAAGGAGATTTCCTTGAACTACAGTGCACATTGTTTGCAGATGTGCATGAATAGCTTTCGAAAAATAAATGTTCCACCACATTTTTTGAATAGAGATTGCAGAGATTATTTGATGTTACTTCAATAGTATTCGAAAGTAAAGATTCAGTCTGTTTTTTACCTTTCCTTATGTCAAAGTAATCGAAATACTGAATCTTTTATACTGCTAAATTGTTGAATTTCGAACAAATGCTGTAATCATTATGTGCCATTATTCACCTTCATTTCATTCAATAAATACTCACTCATTTTTTTTATTTCATTGAAGAAAAGGACATAAAATGGCGATATGAAATAATTTTTGCTGAAAAGATCATTATTTTAATTCATAGCAAAACACAAAATGGATGTACACGTTAAGTGGCTCAATGCCCCCATTATAGAATGTGGAATAATAAGAAATACAAACCTAATTGAAAGAAATAATGAATAGTTTAGTATAGATGAGACTTAATCCTAGTTTTAAGTGCAGTCATATGAAGTGATTATTGATTTTCGTCTTTTAATTAATTAATTTTTTGTTACAAAAACATTGCATTTGGAAAAGAAGTGGGACCTAGAAAGATAAGTTTTACAATGCACAGGACATACTTTGGATGAAACTGAATCTTCCATTTCGTAGAATTAAATTAAAGCATTAGAACTATGAGATTACATTTTTTTTTCTAATGGGGCTGCGGATTGGTATTTTACCATGACAGGCCTAGCACAATCTCCGGGAACTAGTATCTCTTTTTAGTGCTGCACCATATAGGTGGATACTAATTGTCGCAGTGTAATTTCGATGCCCATTCCTCCCCCCCCCAGGGGAGGCACCTGAACAACTCTGACAATGCGAAATCGTACCAAAATTTTTAATTTTGCCGAGAGCACTCAATCCAAACAGGCACTCTAGGGATCTTTAAAATGCCGTATAATCATACGACATGGACGCTGTTGATTTTCTGCATCTGAAAAATCCACCGACATGGGTCGGGGTACTACTTTATTCTCTATTTTGAAAATTTGCTTCTTTTTTCTTAGAAAACGTTCATGAGCCATAGAATTTAATTATGCGTCCTTTTTTAAGTTATCCGTTTTCAAGCTCGAGTTTTATTGTTTTTAAACGTCCGATGTGTTTAAAAAGAGGGGAAAGTGAATGAATTTAAAAAAAGACGCATTTATTTTTATTTTACCTAAAAGGGGCAAAATGTAATGACAAAGCAGAAAGCGCACGTGAACACTAAGCGAGAAACAATTTGGGTTATATTACTTTCATCTTCTTTCCCTTGCCTTGAATGCCTTTGCTCCGCCTCCAAGATTTTGGAAAATGGCGGACTTCATAAAGGGCCTTTCATTTTCTCTCTGGGGTTCTATAAATGTGAACAACGTCGATTCTTAATCCCGAGTCCTCGTAAAAACTGATGGAATAATAGTGGAGAACACGACCTGTGTCCCTTCCCATTTGTACTTTTTATACGATTATTTAAATCGAGCGTGTGATTTGTGTATCGGATTTATATTTCCAAGCCTCTAAATTTTGTCTCTTCGCTATTAGTAAGATGTTTATTCAATTAATAACAGACTTTATATATAACTAGTTTGTTCAATCTTTGAATAATGCATACCAAAACAAATTAGATGTAATAAATTTTATTTAATTTACACAGTCTCTTATCAAATAAGCTTATAATTAGATTTACTTATCTTGTGATATCATAACAATAGACTTTTAATGATGGGATTGACTTTCTGAATCTTTTCTGTTGAAGTCGTTCTGTTTCCAGTAACAGCTCTGTAACACTTTATATTTCCACTTTAAAATACTCAAGTCCTGACTAGTTTTAATTATAAAATAAAAATATTTCAAAAATTTAGCTTTTTTAAAGCAGAAAAACAAGATTATTTAAGATAAACGAATTTCAACACTTGTCTCGTTTCTTAAAAGGTTTTTTAAGAACTTTATTTCACACAAAAATCTGTCTTAGTAGATCTTCAATATAATTTGCAACATCAGCCCTCCATCAGTAGTTAAGAATCTAATAAAAAAAATTTTATGTCTTTTTTAGTGGCGAATAGTGGTTCTTGAATTTTCTGAAATATTTCAAAAATGATAAATGGAAAAGTTGTTTCACCCGAATATTAGAGTATTCTCTCAATGAACTCTCGGTTCTCCCACTTTGGTTTGAAAGGAACTCTGAAGTAAATAGCAAGGTTTTTTTTCTTAGCAGCTCTCAAACGAGTCTAGAATGTGATATATTCCGAAATGAAAAGTCGAACTTTCCTTTCGAGTCATTAACCTTCTTTCTCAGGTCGCATTTAAATGCCATTCATAAAAGTCAGGGGGGTAATTCTTGTCTCGGGGTTAAATCCGCGGCCACATTAATCAAAGTTGGCTTGACAGAGAGAAATTTAATTACGTTCTTAGATCGACACACCGATCAAAAGTTCCGAATACTCAAACCGATTTTGATTTTGCAGCGACGAGTTTTTAATTTCGACCTGCGTCAAATGCCAGAGGCAATTCCAAGGAAGGAGAAATTGAATACTTTTGCGTAAGCTTCTCTTCGTCTGGAATTAGGTTCAGTGCTTAGATATCAGGAGAAATATCCCATCATTACTTAAAACAAATTTTAAAAATCGTTTTTTGATAGATGAGACTTGTTTTTTCCTCGGGCCCTTTAATCCTCTGGGAGAAATCTTGTTTTATTTGATTTCTTATCAGGTAACCAGACACTCAAACTATCATCGTCGGCCATCTTGAACCACATTTGTCTTGATTGCTTTGCAATCAACTCGGAATTTTATCTTACGCGCTCATTTCCAAAAGCATTTGTGTATTAATACCAGAGTCTCAGTCGAGCATCGCAAGTGCTTAGAGGTAAAATTAATTCAAAAACTATGTTCTGGATTTTGAAGGGGTGCATGCCATTGAATGCTGGAAAATGGTGTGATACCGTAAAAAAAGCTTTAAATCCGTACTCACTAAAATTCTTAATCCTACCAATTTCATTACCATTCATTTTCACTCTCTGATTTTTAATTATTTATTATAATTATAAACAACAAAGTTCGTAAGTCGATTACAAGATGTAATTAATTTTAAGTTTCATTTCGACCGATTAAAAGATTGAAGAGAGAAATTTTATTTTCCAGTCCGTTTATTTTACATGTAATCTTGTGCTCAAGGTTCAAAAGCTTCACTTGGCTTGATGTGGTAGTTGGAAGAATGGAAGTGTCATTTGACTGTTATGCAAAATTTCGACTTACGTTCCTTCGTTTTGCCTCAAAGGGTGACATTAATAAACAAAAAATCAATCTACAGAGGGCGTATTTTATCGGAAAAATCTCTCTTTCACCAACTGTAGGAGTCTCTTTGTGTTTTATTCTATAAAGATTATTAATATTGCCATTTATCATAAATTATTTGTTCTAGATTTTTTTAGATCGATTTTTTACCATTTTTGAAATTCCCCGTAATCCAGCAGGAAAACTTTATTGCCTTAGTAAAATAGTTTGCCGTGAAATATATGTATGTTCATTTGTTTTTATATTTAAAGAGTAGGAAATGAATTTACCAGAGATGCATTGCTTCTTTTTGCATTAAAAAATGCAAGAGCAGATTAGAAAGGTAAATAATTAAGTTTTCTTAGATCGTTCATACTTTCATAATTTACAGCATATATCTTAAAGATGTGGATTTTGTCTTTTTTTAAACAATTTATTTTTAACCATGAGATCGTCCAATAAGTCAATACAATTGTTTTGGCCAGAAGATAGCTGTAGATGTTTTAAGGTGTTATTTCTACTCAGTCTTAAAAATATTCTTTCACCTGTTTGTATTTCAAGCTTAGTTTTTCTAAATAGCAGTTATTTTAATTTGTTGCAAATTAAATATGGAAAATCATTGTTAAAGAGCAAACATTTTCGTTTCATTTCCTTTTTTTCTTTCTTTCATGGAGAAGGAAATTTTTACTCAATTCATATAAATAAAAAAGGCATTTGTAATATTTTTTTCTGCTGACAATATTGCATTAAAGTTTATAAAGAATTTACGTCCCTTCTTCCCTGTGAACCGGCTAGAGGTGTGAGAGGAACTAAATGATCAGACGACATGATGAACTTCAATTATTTTATACATTTATCACTATATTCAACTCAGACATAAATAACACTCTAAATAAGATAACTTTGATCAGTCAGAGAACGGGGGTGAGACGAGATTGCGTTGGGAGAATATATTCAATCATGCAGATCTACCTTTAAGATAACTTTATACAGAGCTTATTTATTTAATGACCGCACAATAATTTAACTCTCTAACGTCAACTTTATTAAAGATCACAGTACCTGAACTCTTGCGGTCTTCTAATCCTTGCATATACTTTTTCACGGCTCCAACAGTTTAACTAAGCTCTTTCTTAATATTCCGTCTTCTCGCTTCCTACACTATTTACGTATACGTTTCACTGCCAATTTTCTTCTCTTCTCATCTATTCACTTCACTTCTCATTTATTTACAATTCACTTCACGCCCAATCTATTTTCACTTCACTTCCAATCTATTCTCATTTCACCTCCAATCCATTCTCATTTCACTAACTTCCAAATTCGCGAATGCAGAATATACATATATATATATATATATATGTATATATATATATAATAAACTTAATTTTCATAATCACGCTTTCTGTCTTCGGAGAAAGTTGGTTGAAAAAATTTTGGCCCAAAAGAATTCCCCAGAGGTTTATAGAAGAATCGTATAGATCCGTCACAAACTGGTAGGCCAAGTATATCTTACAAAATCCAATCTTTACACATTCAACTATAAAAAAGTACCACATTTTGAAAATCCATTGTAAACTGGTACGAGCAAAATAAAAACATAACGTGTTAAAGATTTCCTCTGTAGCCGCTACATGTTGCAGAAATTCATACATATTGTTGCCTATATATTGAAAAAATTGTTGTTTTATTAACGAAAAAATAATTGCTTCATGTAAAAAGCTTCTAAAGATTTTTTTTAATATTTTGTCATTTTAAAAATATCGAAACCTTTCACTATTCAGTTCGAGAATCCTCCAACATAGACTACAAGGTTGATATATTTTGTTTTGATGAGGGAATTATCAACGGAAATTTTCGGTAGAAGTTACTAAATTGTTCCCGGATGTGTTAGCAGTGACCCAAAATGGCGTTGATCTCGATTTAGATATTTGTTATAACCGTGTTAATCGTGTTCGTAAAAAAATAGCATTTCAGTATAAAGAATTAACTCTCCTGTAATGTCAACTGCAGAGTTGATTCCTTGAAAATAGAGTCCAAGAAAATTTAACGAAAGCAAAATAAATAAATAAAAAATAGAGAGAATAATAATAAAATGCAATTTTTCGTGTAACAACTTTTTTAAACTAAGTATTATTTTATTTTTTAAAATTTTCGATTGGAAACTTTTTTTAATACTTCTTTTTCAACAAAATTTGGGATTAGAAAAGTGATGAGACAGTATTTTAATTTATTATTTCCCTCCACATGTTTTTTATTACTATTTTATCCGTAATTTTTCAGTTTGTAGTAAGGAACTAGAAAAAACTAAATTCATGGCAATAACAAACAGAATCTCAAATCTACAACCGCTGAAAATTAATGAATATGAATTTGAAGAAGTGATTCAATTTAAATACTTAGGCACAATTGTAAATAATAGTAATGATGTAAAAATTGAAATCAAAAATAGAATCAAGATGGCTAACAGATGTTATCATGGATTCGAAACCAGTTTAAATCTAAATACATAAGTAGCAAAAAACAAATACAGTTATACAAGACTCTAGTAAGACTTTTTGTTTTATACGGCAGCTAATCCTGGACAATTTACAAAGAAGGCAAAAAGAAACTGATGACTTTTGAGAGAAAAATCCTATGAAAAAATTTTGGTGCCGTTAGAGAAAATGAAATCTGGAGAATTCTGTTACGAATTTTGTATAAAATAATGTAAATAATTTGTATTTGGATGTGCAATGCCTTTATATTACTCTATGCTATATTTATTTCATGTTAAAATTGTAATATTCACAAGAAACGCCGTCCCTTACGCTATAATATCGATCCAATGGGAACTTGGCGAAATATTTGCGATAGAGCCAGGTTGGCATCATTTTTAGCGACATTGGCGACCAATTTGGCAAAATTGGCGACCATGTTGGTGAGTTCGGAACCCTCTGGATTCTTCTAGAAATTAGTAGAGAAATCCACTAATTTCACGATCTATGACGCGAGCGCATCTTTCGAGAAGTTTCGGCCCCAGCTATAAATAGAGCGAAACTCGACGCAACAGTCAGTCTGGTTTCAACCAGCGAGTAGCGAGTCTGGTTTTGAGTAGCGATTAGTGAATTTGCCTTGATCGTGATTAGCTCGGCTGTGCTTGTGAATAAGCTTATATATACGTGTTTTTAGATACTGATAATTGTGTCTAAATGCTGTTGAAGGTGTGAAATCCTTCTGTTATTTATTCTACGAACTTTGCTGTTGAATCCTGTATTTTTAAGGATTGATTTACGCCAATAAATACTCATCCCTCTTATAAAACTGTCTTGTTATTTACGTCTGATTTTGCATAAAATCCTCGAACCCTGATATACGTAACAATACGATAGAAACTTAAACTTCAATTGTGAAATACAAAGAACTCAACATAGCCAAAGTGATCAAGGCTTCCCAAATAAGGTGACTGGGAAATGTATTTCGATATAGCAATAAAAATCCTGTAAATAAATAATACAAGTCCGAGGACAAGGTGGATTGATAAAGTAAAAAAGTGGTTGAAGAATTTGGGAGTTAACTGATGGAAAAACATAGCATCAAATAGATCAAGATAGTCTAAGCTGACTGAAACAGCTTTAGCCGGTAACCGGCTGTAGCGCTTGAAAAGAAGAAACACGGCACTAAAACTCAAATATATGAACCTCGATTCTAAATTTTTGGAAATATGTAAATAAAGAGGGAGCTGACACGCGAGAGATTCGGTAGAATTATACAAATTAATCTAGCAGCATAAAAGACCGTGATACACTAGGATTTCTCATTCACTTTCAGTATGTTATCATTACCCGATCGAGCGTTGTTGGTGAAGTTGTTCTATTTGAACTGAGAGAGAGAGAGTCAGTAACTGTTGCGTTGCTAAAATTTCACTTGGTGAAAGGAATGGGGACGAAGAATTGTCCCATATCTTGTACTGGAATAATGAAGCTCATCAAACGGTTTGAAAAAACTGCCTTTTTAAAGGATCGACCACGAAGATCCCTTTGGCTCAAGCCGTCCTCTATTAGACGTATCCTTCATGGGATATTGCATCTCTATCCCTTCAAATTGCAGTCAGGGACGTCTTAAGGCATGGACCAACTGGGCCTCGTCTCGTTCTCGATTCTGCCTTAAATAAGATCAAAATTTAAATGTTATTTCTGGTTGTATTCTCTAAAAAACTAATAATTTCGGACGATTTGTCAACTGGCTATAGGAGATGGCCCAGGAACCTGGGTTCAGGGCCTCAGCCACAGTAGGGCCTTGTCTCGTTCTCGACTCAGTCTTACTAAGATCACAATTGGAATAATTTCAACGGTCAAATGTCATTCCCGTTTGTATTTTCTGAAAAACTGTCAATTTAGGACGATATATCAACTGGCCACATTAGATGACCGTAGTCCATGTGTTGGCCTAGGTCTACCACCATACACCATACAACATCATTACTCATTCGATCAAATGGCGGCAGTTGGTCTAGCCGGTTTGTGCGTTCGTAAGTCATACACATTTATTTGTTTCGGGATTCTTACAACGTATTCTCTGTACTGTCTACATTTAAGGGTCAAAGATGGGGCCTACATTTGTGTAGAGGCTCAGGGCCTACTTTTGCGTGGGTGCCCAGGACTTCAAGAAGTCTTGAGACGTCCCTCATTGCAGTCATTGCAGGAGTTAAAACCAGGAGACACAGCTATTAAGGCTTATATATGTATGTGGGCTGTAGGAAGAATTAACCCTCTTAGCGGTTTGAACGTCTTTTTCCGCACGTCTAGAGATGCTTCGAAAACGCACTACACGTCTTTTTCTGACTTCAAGAGAGTGTTTCAAAAGCGGGTAGGCCGTGTTTTTCTGAAATCCTTTCCCCTCTTTTATGGTTTAACACCATGAAAGATAATTAGGGAGGGTTGTGGCGACACAATGGTCACTGACAGGAAGTTTTACGGCTCTCGGGGAACCCTGCGTTTTGACCCTGAAGCAATCGTAAAAAAGTTGGGAAGAATTTCTTTAGACCCCTTAGTGAACGAACTATAAGTTAGTGTTTGTAATTTAGCTTCATTTGAGATATTATTGCGTTTGAATTAAATAAATTATTTTTGTACTTTTAGCAATTTAACTTTTTTTTTTCAAGTTTTGAAAAATGTTCCAACGTATAAATAAAATATTATATAACTCACTTTTGATTTTATATTAATTTGAAGTTTTAATAAGTTGGGACTGTAATCTGCTATTTTATATAGTTGGACAAATAACTTTTTAAGTATATTCTCTTTGCTTGATTAACTCGTATTATTTTCTTTATCTTAAAATGATGAAACGGAAAATTAAGTTTTTAAAATATATAAATCTCTATATAATATCTAGAACTATATTTAATTGCTTCATTTTTCTTCTCTTAACCAATGTTTTCAGTTTTTAAACCATGATTATTTCATTATAAGGTGTCAAAAAAGTTAATAAGAAACCGAACGCTTCAAAATTTAAAACCTTTTAAACTTTCCAACTACTAAAAATGAATAATTTTTAAACTTTTGCATCAAATTATTTGTAAAAAATTCTTACGCTTTCATAAAAATAATAATGGAAAAACTAATTCAGATCCATTATTTATTTATTTTTTAATTTTAAAGCCAGATGTTCAGGGCGCGTATTGTTACAATACACCAAATTATATTTGAATTAAAAAAAAAATGCTTGAGTTTCAGTTTACTTCAGAGAAAGCATGAATGAGGGGTTTTTTATACCAATTCATATTTTTAACCTTGAATATTTGAATAAATAGTAATTAAAAATATTCGGATACATTTACAGTTGACATTTACGCATATAAATAAATATAAAGATCAATTTGAAAATTTTTTTAAACATATTTGTTTATGCAAAATTTCTAAATATTTATTTTTTTAAAGCTAACTGAAGAACAAGTAATTAAAATCTGGATATCTATTATAATTTAACATTCAGAAAATATCCAGATTTTCATACAAAACTAGGAATTTTATATTAGAAATTGTATTTGAAATTTCAGAAAAAAATATTTATGTATCGTGCACATACTCAGTTAAAAATTATTTAAAATAAGTACTAACAATTCTTCGAATAAAATATTAAATTAAAATTTTAACATAAGAATCTTAAGCATTTTAATGCATTTCGTAAATTTCATACAATTCGGTTAAAACTGTATGTTAAGAGCAAAAATTATGCTGAAAAATTTGATGAATATACAATAAATTTTTAAGTAGAAGCAATATGAGAAGCTAAAACACAGGAATGAAAAATTATGATCCTATCTACAAGAGTTTTTGAACTATCTATTTTAAAATTCAGAAAATCTCTGCGTTAAGTTATACTTAATATTAATTAAAAAGTCAACATAAATGTAATGTAATGTTTGAAGACGCATTCATGTACTATTAAAAAAATTATAAAGGGCATTGTTGCGAATGTTAAGAATTTCTTATAATTTTAAATTCAGATTTTAACAGATTGGACGTAGAAGAAAAAAACGAACATCTAACATACAGGATGCAGTCTGCAATACATAACCTTGATAAACAGAAGACGGCATTTTCACTTGCTAGAGTAGAGCTGGTTTAGGTAGGGGTGAGCTGGGCAAAAAGTGAGGGCCCAGCGGTTTTGACGGGTGCCGCACAAGAAATTGCAGTTTTCAGGAAAAATTATAATAATTACAAATACAAAAATAAGTCTTGCAGTTTTTTCATACATTTTTATTAACACGAATTGGGGAATTGATTTCCAATATACTTTGTTGTGTTTCACAATATTTAAGCCCCTCAGGGGGCTCACCTTCTTTAGGTGAGTACGGGTGTCACAATCCCGAGGTGCCCTAGTGATCTTTTCCTTTTCCCACGGGGTTTACTGTCTTTGGCAAACACGGGCTTCACGAACCCGGGGTACCTAGTGATCCTTCTCTATTTTCGACCCTCTTTCTTGTCATTCAATTCATTATTTCTTTCTCTCTTCCCGTCTAGACCACAGATATTAAAACAAATGTTTGGCGCAGTATAGCCGAAATCGGCTCTTGCGCCAATAAACCCCAAAATCACTCACTCACTCACAATATTTAAGGTAACAAACCATAGTCCTTCAGATATATTTGTTCTACTTTTCATAAGCCGTACTCCTATTAAAACTTGTGCTTCCGAAATACACCTTTTGTAATCTTAAGAAATTATATAAACTATAACGGTTAATTTTAATTTATGTAAATTATTAAATGTTCCTATTTAGCCATTTCCGTCCAAACAGTTTACATGAAAAAAATATTCGGATTCACCCATTCATTAGGAAATTGTATGATTCCAGCAGTAAGTTTTATTTTTTACCGAATAGGATTGCGTCACTTCGGGGATACCTCTAACAGAAACGTTTATATGCTATCGATTGCAAATTAAACATTTTCCCTTCAATTGTGTTTATTTCAGGAGGATCTTTGATTTATTTTATTCATGCAATACAAGATTTAAATAAATTACTTTTTTCTTGTCAAACGTATTTGCTTAATAATATATATATTTGCGTATTATATTAAAATTTGAACTACCCAAAATTATATGTTTTTGTTCCTCTAAAAACTCTTAGTATTTTAGAAATGGTCTTACAATCCGTGTACGGTTTATATGTTCTAAAATGAAAAATATATTTTTATAACTGAATTTTTGTGCCTCGTTTATAAAAATAAAATATTGCTTTGGGCTATAGCTTATAAATGTACTTAAATAAGTGGAGGAACAGTATTTTCACATATGAATATTTCTGACTGGAGTAAGTCAGATATTTATATTACAGTTTCTTTACAATTTGAATAAAAGTTGTAAGCAATTTTATGAAGAGGATATTGAGTATAAACTGCTTGGCTATTTAAAAGTAAAATGTTTTATTTTGATACCCCACAGCTCACATTCTAAAATAAGACTCATTTACAATCATATGATCAGCTTTGGTGATATTTAAATTTTCAAAAATACACTACATGTACGAAAACATTCTTTCAAAACCATACATCACATCTCATTCTCTGTCTTCTCCACAGCAGGCATTGTTTTTTTTATACTCAAAAAATTGAATACAGAATTTCCGAATGTTAATTGTTTAAAAAAAATTAATATGAATACACTGCGGAATTGTCGGTTAGCTTCACTGAGCAAAATTGTTTTAAGTGTACTGTTTTGAAAGACAAAATTAATTGGGAGAAGTTTTTCTCTCATTAGAATTTGTAATGATTGAATTGTGTGAAAGTTGTATTTATCGGTGAATTTTCCGTTTAACACTAAAGAAACAGAAAAATAAAAATTAAATTTTAATAGAAAATGGTTAGAAATACTTTTACATTTTGAAAAAAAATATATTCCCATTAAAATAAAAATAAAAAATTTGACTAAATTTGCTTTTTGCTCCGTCACAAATGCCTATGTAAAGAAGTTATTTTTGCTTAGTACAAGTTGTTTGACTATGAAATAAAATTTAGATTTTTTCCGAAAAATTAATTTAACATAAAAACATCATTTATAGGATTAAAATATATATAAATTAAAAGTATTGAAATCCCTCTTTATGTTACTTTAAATTTAAAATATAATTGAATAGAGGAAGATTGATTTCATTTCATAAACATAATCGTCGTATGTAACGATACTTCATTTATTCTCTTATTGTTTAAAAAGAGAGAGAGAGATGGTCACTTTTACTCTTTTTTACATAGTTACTTTTTAAAAAACATTACGATGTATTTGTGTTTTCTTAGTCTCATATTCCACAATAAATACAAGGTACTTTTTCCTGGCTCAAATCGTTAGTCCAAAATAGTTTATTTTTCTTAAATTAATTTTTTTAAATTTTGCTTTGTTTAAAATAAACAAGTATTTTTCAACTTTTGTTACAAGTTTCTTTCTTTCGAGTTTTTATTTTTTTTAACTCTTCACTTTTATTGTGACTTAACCAATCATACAACCACGTGGACCCGCTTTTTCCACCCAAAATTCGCACAAGGCAACGTCAAAGCTGTGAACGAGTTTTCTACTGGTTTTAAAGCAACAAAGATACCGAACTGAGTAATAAAATCTTCCCCTGTAGACCTCCCACGAACTTTAAGGGGGGAAAGAATTAAATGTGTTGCACTTTCGAAGGAATTCTCAAAAAAGAATTAAACGCTTTCAGAATGATTTTTCAGGACAAGGACGAACACTCAGAGGGTTAAAGGAGACCCTCAATTTTTGTTTAACATTTTCTGGAGGGATGGACGCACTTCACACTACATTGTGATGTCTACATCCAGTTTTCCTACATGGGCTTCGCATGTGGGTATACCTGGGAACGAGGCAGCTGATGAGCTGGCTTGTAGGGGTTGTGATCTCTCTAATCCCAGTTCATCTATCTTGAGCCACTCTGAAATTCATTCCCTCTGTAAAGCTAAAATCAATCTGAATTGGCGAAAGCTTCCCGCTCACCACTGGTACGCAGCTAAGAGTCCTGGTCTATCTTTACAGTTCATGAGATCCAGGGCTCTTCAAACAGCCTTGGCGCGCTTTAGAAGTGGTCAATTGCGTGGTATGACCTTTATGCAGCAGGTAAAGTCTTTCTTTACCTGTCCCTGCTCTCGCCCTGCTTCTCCTGCTCATCTTCTGGACTGCTGGGGCATTTCCCTGGGACAGTTGTTTGAAGATCAAGACCTGCATGGTGACATTCTTATGCGGAAAGGTCAAATGGACTTGGTGTAGGCCTTCCAGCTCCAAGGGGATGTGAAACAACACAAAATATATGTGTGTGGGCTATAGCAAGAATTAAAAGTGACTCTCAGTTGTTGTTTAACATTTGCTGGAAGGGTGGACGCACTTTACACTACATTATGATGACTACACCCAGAACACTCCTACATGGGCGATGTCGAATCCTCGTGAATACACGAAGAAGTTATTGGATCTCGTCTAGTTGAATGTGTGACTTCCCCTCAACATGGTAGGCTCATCGAAGAACCATATCCCAAATTGAGCTAGAAAACGTGCACAGTAACCAATGAGCTCACTCTTTTGCGTGACAGGGTTTGCCCGCATTAAATCAGAGAGGTGTGTTAGCTGCTTTATGCGGATGATTCACCTCTGTACTATGCCAATCCAGTAAAACAATTCCTGTTGAGTACCTTTGTAAAGATCAGTCGAAATAGCATGACCTCTAGGATTACACGATCGCACTCCGGTTGACTTCTGGTTATGAGGCTATTTGAAATTAATTGCGTACCGTTCATTCTCTTCAATATTGGCCGAACTCAAAGATTCTATCTCTCGTGAGAATTCTGAAATGCATTCCGACATGTTGCATTCAGCTGTTAGAAGCGTTGTGAGTTGCTTAATTTGAGTCATGCATTTGTTCTGGAGATCGTATTGAACAATTGTTATTTAAAAAATAAATGAATACAGCCTACTGTTGTCCTCTTTATTGTCTTCTGAGTCGTCAGTGTCTTCTAACGGGGACCATTTTAACTAAAAATTATTTCGCTACTAAAAAATTCTACTCCCTTGTTAACCCCTTTCTGGCATTACAGATTTCTTTATCATAATTTATACCTTTTTATGAATTTTTAATGTTTTAGCGAACTTTTTGTGTACCCGTTATTTTTAATTTCTTGCATAGTAGACATGCGTACTTTCTTATATATTTTTCTGTCACATGCTCGTTATATGAAATGCTAGTTTTCTGTTCCAAATGTTGAAAAATGAAAATTATTGCTGAGCTCGTGAAGAGTGCTATGGAGATTTTATCTATCGCTTTTTATTTCCATTTATAGAAATTAATATTCATTCGAATTCACCCCCACCCCCAAATAAATCTCTTATTTATATCCTTCTTCCTAACTTTTTATTACTATTAATACTCGGTGAAAAATAGTCATTGAACACGATTAAAAATAAAAATTTATAAACGAATGTATGAAAGAAAAAAAAGACATCATTTAATAGGAATCTGTGTGTGATTACTAAGAATTCTTCTGTAGCTCCGGAAATATCCAATCACCGTGCGATCATTTCTTCATCAATGGACCTTGAAAAAAAATCCACGTTCCAAATGCTTTATGACATTCTCGAATGGAAAAGATTTTGACGATGACAGCGAATGTGGGTCAGAGGATATATCTTTTTAAAAGGAAGGAATTTTTTACGACTTTACGTAAAATCCAGAGATATATCTCCAAAAAAATTGCTATTGTGTGGAGTATTTTTATCCTTTTGGCTATATATTTTCCCTTCAAAACTCATCGGATTTTAAAACTCTGGAGACAAAAATATTGAGGCGGCTCTGAACAGAATCAAGATGGCTATCGTTTTGTTGGAAAAACGAAGAGGCTCTTTTTTTCCTTTTCAATAAGACGTAAAATTGACGCTAAACTTTTGAAAAAATAACGTGTTCTCAAAGGATGTCCTTTTATTTCCCTATTTATTTTTACAACTTCAAAAAATTAGATATGATGAGAAGAATTTCATACATATTTTATAGCGCTTATAATAAGAAATAATTTTGGATGAAGCCAAGGTCATAAAATGTTTTTTCAAATTATGATACTTCACAAAAGCATAAAAATGAATGGCGTTAAAATGTTAAACTTTTTGTCAGAAGTCTATAATTTAAAACTTGTTGAGGAATTTCGTAAAATTATCGTACATATGAGAGTAAAATATAGGCCCTGAAAAAATGAGAGGACACTTTTATGTCAGATGTTCTGTCTGGGGATAAGGAATGTGAAACTTCAAAAGTTTTTTTTATATAAGGAATAAAAATATATTTTCTTAAGAAATTGGAGTTTTTCAATTCATTCTTTTTCGTGTAATTAATCTACATAATTTGTATTTTAATTTTAATAATGATGTTATTGTTTTCCATTTTTATACTCCTTAGAATTAGATAAATAGTATTGTCACGTAAAAAGAAACGTAGATACGTATTGATTTTATCCCAAGTATTTAGTGATGAAGCATTCTAGGTTACAAAACCAAAAACTGCCCATCTTGTCGAGCTCTTGGCTCTTTTATAGCATAATGGAATATTCTGGAACGCCGTTCCAGTAAAGTAAAGAAACATCTAGAAGGTTCTAGAAGGTATTAGAAATTAAAGTAATAATTAAAGAAATTAAATAATAATTCATTGTCCTGCAACGCTTGTGCTGGGATTCGAACCGGGAGCCTTTCAGGTATCTGCCGATTGCGCCACCGAGTCGCTCACTTAGATAGGTTTTAAGCGTCAGTATATATTTTGGTGTAAAAAGCTTCAAAAAAGTGAGCTTCGAAAACATTTTTATTTGTCATGAAATGTTTGAACAAAATGATTTTACATTAAGGGGGTCTAATTTTAAAACCACTATAAGTTGAAAACTGTCAACAGGGGCTACCACCATATGAATGATACGGGGCCCCAAGATACAGCACCCCAACAATAGTAAATAAAATTTGTAAAAAGTTTTCTATAGTCGCATAAACAAAGTTCGCATCTCCAAAAAAGAGGCTGCCAAGGAATTTTGATACAGAGAACTAGCTACGCCATTGACTGTGATGCGGATTCTTACGAAATTTAGAATTTTTCATCATTGGAAAATCGACACACAAAAAACACACAATCCTGTTCCATAATGATAAAATTCATTATTAAAAGTCAATTAATTATGTTTATTAATTAATGCATTTAACAACGCTGTTAAATGCATTAACATTCTGTTTTATGATAGGATCATCGTTTGTAAGGAATTCTATATTCTTCTGTGATTGTTTTTTATGTTTCTGTTCATCTGTCTCTCGTCTTTTGTATGCAACCCAGGATGAAACGCACGAGACAACTGCAACAACAATTAATGCATCTATTTCAAATTGAACCAATGGACTACATTCATGACGGTCACATGATAATATAAACACGTTTTCTACATTGAATTCAAAACGGACAATAAACTATATTAGCTCGTACTTTTTATTCTATTTGTAAAACTTAGGTAAAATTTCAAATTACATAATTGGGTAAAGATGCTTAAGAGTTATAAAAAGAAATTTCTGCAAAAAATTTTAAAATTAAAGAAAAAAAGTCTTGTTTTATACATGTACTTTTAAATAAAGGGACAAATATTAATTTTTTTAAAAAAAAGTTCTGTAAAAAGCGTAATTTGCAACAACGAAGTGCATGAACTGATATGCTGAAAATAGATAATTGCATTTTTCGTGACTATGACGTCACATGTGTTTTTGAACTTGATTGGCTAAAAACACGTGGTTTAAAGTTATCAAGTGATTATGACGTCACATGAATTTAGTCCATTCAAATAGTGCCATTTTTTCAAACAGCAAGGAAAACCTCGAAAGTTGTTTAGTGTTTATTTCATGCCGATTTTACCGTGAGTTTTTAGACACATTAGTTGATAATAAAGGCCGATACTGCGGCAAAATTCGGCTCAGGCGGAAGAGCTGTTTTCCTCCTGTTGCTGAGTTGAAATGTTTTCTTTCTGTTGCTGAGTTGAGTTGTTTTTCTCCTACTGTTGAGTTGCTTTTAAAAAAACCTGTGTGGCGTAGTATACTCGTAATCAGCATGAACGGGTTACAATTTAACTTGTTTTAGCTCATCTGATCTTGATTCTACAAGATGGCGCTGAATTCTGCGTGCCATCAGGGAATTGAAATAACTACTAAAATAATAATTGTAAGTATAGGAATGTTAAAAGTGCTGATGACCCACCTATTGATTATAATATACACTAATTATTAGATTTTAAAATCATTGAAATGAATAACACTCAAATAATAAATAAATCGGGATTCAAACTCGCAGCCTCAGCACAAAATGTCTCCATAGGACAATAGTTTTTCAGTTACGCTAACCATTGTCCTATGAAGGCATACAGACCTAAAGAAAACTTAGGTTTATAACCTAATGAATTTAAGTTTGCAGGCGGAGCAGATGGCTGTGATATTTTTAAATCATTTTCTTGAATATTTTTATAATAATCTTTTTGAAAATGAACACGTTTTATTTTTGAAAACTATGAGTTATGTAACTGAAGAATTTTTAGAAAATCTTCGCTTAGATATTATTTTAAGAGAAGAGACATGTAATGTCTGCCTAACTGTTTTGAATATTATGAGAATTTTGTTTATAAAAATGTAGTACAAAGAATTTATAAGTTTCACACAGTATTTTGTTTCTATAAATCTGAATAAAATGGTCTTTTATATGCTCAATTTGAGTTAATTTTATTTTTATTGTTTGTTTGCTTAATTTATGTTGAAATAGTTTTATTTAAAAATAAGTATGAGTATTTTTTTAAGAAATTATCTAAGTATGTTTAATTACACTATCTGGCCAAAAGTATCCGGACACCCCTTGAAAAAGTGGTTCTGGCGAGTGACGCAATTTGATACGTAATTGAAAGCTATAAAAGTGTTGGTAGTGGTTTGTCAGATTGTATTTATGCGTTTGTGAGGCAATGAGTAAGTCAAAGGAGCTTAGTGAGTTTGATCGTGGCAGTATAGTGGGATGCCACCTTTGTGGGAAATCAGTTCGTGAGATTGCGGACATTCTACAGAAGCCTAAATCCACTGTGAGTAATGTAATTGTGAAGTGGAAACGTCGAGACAGCGAAACGGCAGAAAAACGAACCGGTAGGCTGCAAATACTTGGTGAACGCAGCCGCAGAACTCTGAAAAGGGTAGTGAAATAAAATCGCAAGTCCTCGTTGGTGGAAATTCCTCAGGAGTTCCAAAGTTCATCAGGAATTATTGTTAGCAGTAAGACTAACCCGTCGTGAGTTAAGAAACTTGGGATTCCATGGTCGTGCAGCCGCTCACAAGCCAAACATCACTCCACATAATGTGAAGCATCGATTGCAATGGTGTAGAGCTCATCGTCATTGGACTGTGGACATGTGGAAAACTGTTCTTTGGAGTGATGAAACTCGCTTTACAGTCTGGCAGTCGGATGGACGCGTTTGGGTTTGGCGGATGCCCGCCGAACGTTTCTTTAGTGACTGCATTGTGCCGACTGTTAAGTTTGGTGGTGGAAGCATAATGGTGGGGGAAGGGGGTGTTTCTCGTGGTTTGGCCTGGGTTCTTTAGTTCCTGTGATTGGAAACATGAACTCTGAGATGTATGTGGACATTCTGTCTGGACAATGCTGCACTCCCAACTCTATGGAAATATTTCGGGGAAGGCCCATTTCTCTTCCAGCAGGATAACTGCTCCATTCACACATCGAGGCTTGCACAGAATGGTTTGACGAAAATGGGTGTTCAAAAACTGGACTGGCCTTCTCAGAACTCTGATCTAAATCCCATAGAACACCTTTGGGACGAATTAGAGCGCAGATTACGTAGACAGTCAAATCGACCATTCTCACTGCATCATTCACTTCAGCTGTGATGGACGCCTGGAAGGCAATTCCTATGGTCAATATCAAAAATTGTTGGAAAGTCTTCCCAAACGTGTGCAAGCTGTCATCCATGCAAAAGGGGGACCAACATCACATTAATATGTGCCTCAGGACGCTCTGAGTCCATACCACTGGGTGTCCGGATACTTTTGGCCAGACAGTGTACCATCGATACTTTAAATATATTTCTTATGAAAGTCAGAAAAATTGAAAATTTACGCTCATGTTTTTAAGCATAATCCCTTTGCCTTCCCAAAAAGTATAAACTGCATAACTATTAATTGCAATAGTCGTTCAACCAAGTTCTTTTCGTCGGTAACAATGTATCAAGATTTAGCTGCGTTTTACGAAACGCCTGAAGTCCCAAGTAGCTTCGGGGGTGGGGAGGCGTTACATTGCTCTTTAAAAGGGAAATATAGTAAAAAAAGATGTAAAACAATGGTTATCACAGAAGGATGCTTACACTCTTTATAAACCTGTTCAACATAAAGTTAAGCGGACTGGAGAATTTGTAAGTGATATTAATCGTCCAAAGTTTCAAGCAAATTTAGTAGATATGCAATCTTTATCAGAATTTAATAAAGATTATAAATATTTGTTAACTTGCATTGATATATTTTCAAAATTTGCTTGTTATAATTATAAATTATTCTAATTATAAATTCAACTCTGAAATTTGAGATTTTAACTGCTGTGAATGTTAGTGTAGTATGAGTGATGTATTAACTAGCAAACATAATAATCTTAAAGCAATAGGATTCTGTATCTTGCGCTTTGATTTGTATATTCATTTCGGATTGTGTGCAGTTATTTAAAATTTTGCTAACGATATGTGCTCTTTAAATCTCGTGGCATTCTATGTAGTTTTCTAAATCAATTCGCCTTGTAATATTTTTTCAATTTCACTTATCGAATTTGCGCTAAATTTATGTATAGGGCGCATTTACCTAATTAGGTGAACTTTTGGATCAGTAACTTTTTTGGCTAATCCCAATAATATCGGCTATAAGGGAAAATTCTGTCGTTTCTTCTAAAGAAAAAAGAAACCTTTTCACGGTTTTTATTTAAGATTTTAACTAAAATATAATGCTTTTTGTTAGTTAGAACTGTCTATCAGCTTTCTGGCAGCTTAACTACCCCCCCCCCCTTGAAAAGAAGTTCTCTGTTTTGCAGACAAAGTATTCTTCCACACTGCCATTTGAACACCCTTATAACTTATATATTCATTTCCATCAAGAATGTTTTGCAGCACCCTGAACAGATGATAATCAAATGGTGCAACATGAGGAGTATATGTTTCCTGAGGTAAAGTTTCTCTCTCTCTCTCTCTCTCAACTCAACTCTGAAATTTTTTATGTGGTGTTCCTTGCCACGTGTAGTTTAGCGTTGCCTTGATGAAGAATCACACCTTTTCTGTTGTCCAAACATGGACGTTTATGTTGAATTCTTTATATATATCTGGAGGATTAGAACCCACGACCTATGGGTTCATAAGCACATAACATACCACTAAACAAAAGTGATCACTCCTGTCAGGAGGCTGTTATTGGTTTACTTAGATACCGCCACAGTACTCCCCCCCCCAGTGAGTTGGTGTATAGGCGAACGAACGAGATATTTGTTGTTATGGCGAGCGTGGGAATTATTACTATTGCGTCAAGTGAGTCTGAAGACTTTACTTTGCTTGCTGCGTCGAGTAGGTCCGACGACTTTGCTTGCTCTTCTTGCGGATAGATGGCGCCATGACACATCAGAAGGTTTGCGTTTTTCTTTTCAGCCAAGGTCACCAATGTGGAAGATTAGAACCCGCGACGCTCGGATCCGATGCCCAGTAACATGACCACGAGACAGAAGTGATCACCCCTGTCCTGAGGCTGTTACTGGCTTGCCACAATATATATTCAAAAGATCAAATTGCTAACAGGAATGACCATTTCATTTTCTTTCAGCAAGTCTGATAGTTGTACTGTTCCACCAACAACACTACATAACCTTCTTCTGGTGCACGCCAGCTTTGGATGTTGTTGGTGGTGTCTCCCCATTTGTAAACATAAGCTTTTTTTTCTAATCAAATGTTCATACACTATCCATTTTTTATCTCATGTAACCATATGGTCCAAAAATAGTTCCGTTTTGTGATGAGCAAGATTTGAACAACATATCGAAATTCTGTCAATTAAATTTTTTCACTTATTCTTGTGGAACCCAAACAGATAGTTTGGAAACGAAATCAAGCCTTTTAATGTAATCCTAAGCAGCAGTCTGAGGAATTCCAAGTTTGAAGTAACATGGAATTCTGTGGAAAGTAACATGGAATCTGTCCTGTTCATTTTGCCAAGCACTTCGTCACTGACATCTGATGACTTTCCTGATGTGGGTTCATCTTTCAAAAAAAACAAAAAAACAAAATCACCCAAGTGAAATTTTACAAGCCATCTTTGGCATGTTCGAGGTGTTACTGCTTCCTATCTAAACACGTCTATCTAAATACAGTTTATTTTTGCTTCCATCGTGTTTTTTCCATTTTGGAATTTAAACAACATGCAATGTCTCAAGTGCATTTTTTCTTTACTCCTGTTGACGGTTTTACAAGTTTAAAAAACTGACTAAAATGAAAAAATGTGTATAAATCATCAATAGTATCTAACTGCTTAAACCGGTTTAAGTTGGATCCTAATTCTTGCTAAGGATCGACAATGCATAAAAGTGCACGTGTTGAAAAACAACAGAACTTTCCCTTATGTTGTTGTTGTTGCTTATGCCACCTGTCTGACGTAGTCAGATCGAGGCCTACGAAATTCATCATGGGAGCTGGCTAGATCTACGCCTGTCGTTAACCTAAGCTTTGAGCCCAATGAAGGTGGCAGTATGATTTTGCTGAATAGATGGCGACACCATTCGTACCCACTGATTTAACGAGCACTTACTCTGTGTGTACTCGGAGGATATTTGGTGGCATTGGGCATCGAACCCAAGCCTTCCGGTCTGGAGTCCGATGCTCTAACCACTAGGCTACCCCCCCCCCCCCCGTTTTCCCCTTATATCCCAATATATTCAGTTTTAGTAATTAGCAATTATTATTTCTGTTTGTTTGAACTTAGCCATCTTATTTTAAATATTGCCAATAAAATGGGGCCAAAATCACCAACCCGATATATATATTTCAATTTAATCTCGAATTATAACATTGAAAAACAACATAATGTCACTTAGAACTGATATGAAGATCCTATTTTATATTTCGACCGCACGTAGGGACATCTACTGCCTCATTGAAGCTGAGAGCCGAGGATGATCATGAAAAACACAGATAGCTGATTCAAAGAGCCTTATGATTCCCTCCTCTTTGCATAATTTGTTTCCGGTCCGTATGACAAGCACTACGGGGACATCCCACAGGGTGCAGCCGCCATTATCGACATTTCAATCTGCAGAGGAGTACCGTCCGAGTTTTTACGATCGCCGCTCCCATTACCTGAAGGAGGAGCACCAGATGATGAGAAATCACTTTGCATTTATAGAGGGCCATAAACATGGCCACAGCCGGGGCGTCCTCTTTTTTTACGGCATCATCACTTCCGAAGAGAGTTGCAATTCTCTTCTCTCCCCCCTCCACCTTTCTAAAGAACTGTAATAGCAGGCGCAGATTGGGAGGGATTTTAAAGGCAGACTGCACTTCCATTAGTGAAGTGAAATTTTTATTTTAGAAAAGAGTAGAAAGTTGAGAACATAATTAGCAAAAACTATTTTGCTTTTCTATGAGTCGGGTCATGCTTTCTTTCACGATAAGATGTATAGTTTAAATTTATGTTTACTAGTGTTTATTTACTTATGTGAGCATCTTTCAGTCCATTGCTTTTTATGACGTATGGGATAGATTCAATCATTTTTATAAGTATTTATTTAAGTACCGATTCAGATTTAGTTACAATAAAACGAACTCGAGAAAAAAGTTCACACTACAAATCCATGGTGTTTTTTAAAAGAGAGAAAAAAATCATACAACATTACTTTTAAAAATATTAATTCTGCTTAAAAATGAGTTGTATATGTATTAGTTCACCCTTTAAAAATAAAATTTAATGTCTGACCAAATTTTAGTGGCCGCGATAGCCAGGTAGTCAAGGTATCGGATCATGGCTAGCGTGTCATGAGTTTGAACCCAGTACCACTGAAGACCCGCCGTGTAGGGGAGCAATGCACGTTAAATCTGTCGAGAGCTCAAACCTCTTCCCGTTGGTGTGGTGTGGTAGTTAGGAGGAGGGGTGCCAGCTGAGGTGTAGTCCGCGTCACTTGACCATGGTTCAAAATTACTCGGTCCGTCGCCAAAAGCCCTCGTGTAGCTGAACAGTGCGACATTAATATGCACTCACTCACTCTGACCAAATTTTACGGATGGAGTTGCAGTTTATTTTAATGGGAAAATTTTCCTGTGTCCTTTATTTAAAAATGTTATTAAAAATATAATGCGTTTAATATTTTAACGGGATAGTAAATCATTTACTTCATGAATTATTTTCCATTTAAAAAATTTTAAATGCATCGAATTACACCCAAAAATATCTCGGAAATTCAGTTTATTATCAGTCTGTGTTGAAATTATTGCACATTTTGTGATTGTCTTAAAGAAACAATCATCTTTAAGCCATCGATACCTACTAGGGGTTACTAAATCTTGGTGGTTCCAGTGCCGCTTATGCAAAGCAGCATGAAACAAGATCTGAGTTACAACATTTATCAATTGAATCCCTTTTCGCACAAAAAAAGCCTTTCTTTTCACAGAAACGTTGCGTGGCAATTCTTCCCGTAGTATCTCTTTTCAATGTGGAATGAAATCCTATTCAAAATCTTCCCTCCCTGATGAATCACGCTTTGGGAAAGGCTTTTAAACAATTTATTTCTAAAAAAAAAGGGAAATTCTTCTCCTCCGCAAAATTACCTCTTCTTCTGTTGGCAGCGTGGCACGTCGGCTCGTTTGAGGTTTCAGGTTTTACATCCAATTTTACACCCAGGGCACCGCATTCCACGCCTTTCCTTTTCCGTAGGGGGTTGCGTGGAATCGAAATTCCGTCTCATCGAATATCCTCGATTCCAGACGAAGATGCGGGAAGATAGATCACACTCCCCCTTTTCTTAATAGAATTCGAAGAAAGAGCGACCATCTTTCACTCGTGGATGACACTTATTTCCAATTTAGATCGGGTTGGAAAAAAGAGCTGCCTAAGTGATCGGAATATTTGGGAACAAGTGCGAATACATGACGGACGAGTTTTTAGAAATGCTCTCGCATTATTTTTCACAGCGTTTAGCTGGGTTATGTTTCTGAAGGCTTTTCAAAGGAAACATTATAAGTGGCCGAGATCATTTACATTAGTGATTCCTAGTTTTTGCCATCTGTTGGAAATTGTTATATAATATGCGTCTTTTTCTAATCAAATCCATATATTTATTTAAGAATTTAATAGTTTTAAATACAACTTTACATATGTATATTGTAGCTAATTTTGCAAAAAAAAAAAAATTTCTGTGTCTTGCATTTGATTTTACTTATGTTTTTGCAGTTGCTTTTCAATAATTTACATTTCTGAGGGGGGGGGGGGTATTGATCTACATTTAGATTTTTAAATTGCGTTACATATTTCATAGTAGCTTCTAATACTTTTTGGTAATCTCTGGTTACTCCTTACATCCGAACCCTCTTGTCTGCCCGTAAACCCGGCTAGAGGTGTAGGAGGAATAAAATAATCTACAGACATTATTTCCAATCTAAGTAATTTATTAATTCTTGATAACAAATATTGATCAGACACAATACAATTCTAATTAAGGTATATGAACTATGGTAGAGTGCAGAGGTGAGATATTCTAATATACGGGGATACTATTACAGACCCTCAACTGAATCTAAGACAGCTTAAATGCGCCCAATTACAACTACGTCGCACACTAATAACTAGCTTCTGTTTAATTTAGAACACAGTACCTGTACCTTTAATGTAGCGGATCCTACACTGTAACTTGCGGGCACTATCTTTGGCTTGTTCAATGTCGTAGGTTCCACGCTCTGCAATCCTTTTACTAATTCTCGAACTTCAAGTTCACTCCTACTTGCACATATCAAACGTATCGACTTCAGCTTGTCAACAACAACGTGTCAACAGATCACTTGCTCCCCTCCTGTCATTCACTTTACTTTACTTGACTTAACTTAACCTCTTGCTTCACTCTTTTGTCAACTCGCGAAAACCGAATTTATATAATATTCCTCATTTACATAAATCACGTTTGGTTTCTCGATGAAAGTTGGTTGAAGTAAACATTTTGTTTTAAAGAGAAAAGAAGATATTACTAGAACCGCGTATAGATCCGTCACAACTTCTTTATTTTTCATTGTTGTAACGAACTCTGTTACATTCGCTGTCTATGCGCAGGTCGCCTTTAATTTAAAGAATACTATATTGCTAGTTATACCTGATATATTTAAAATATTTAAACACTACTTGTTACATACACTTGCAATTTGTATTACAAATTATTGTTGAAGTTTCAGTGCTAAGCCAACTCCTTATTCCTTTGTAGAAATATTCACAGTCTGAACAATCCGTTCTCGATAGTGTCGGGATATCTCACTCTTTGAATTTTCAACGTGGAATGGCTTCTCTAGAAATCACGCAACATTGTGCTTTTCGTTGATTGGCTGTAGCTAAAATTGTAACTTGAGCTTTTCTCCGAAATAGGAATGGAAACAACACCTGAAGTTGTGACGGATCTATACGCGACCTTATTACTAATCCTCTTGGGGAAACTTTGGGGCTCGAATTCGCGTTAATTCACGGCCTCTCAAGAAAAAACCCTGATATTTAAATTAGTTTGACTATATAAAGTCTATAAATTTTGTAGATGTAAGGATAGAAGGAGAGGAGAGCTGTTGCGGTGATTCGTAGGTGAGAATATTTCATTGAGTATTTCATAAACACAACTCATGTTAAGGAAGGAGTTGCTTAGATAATAAATTATTGAATTAGGATCTAAGATAGATTGAATCAGATTTAGTTAATCAGATCACTTGCGCTTGTTCACTTAGACGTGTTTACTTAGAGTTGTTCACTTAGAATAGATTGCTCTCCTTATATATCACTCCTAGGGTCTCCTTTTGTAGTTTCACTTGTGATTAAGTGTGTTTGAATAGTAATAAAATAATAGTTATTATGGAAGTTTCTGGTGATGCTTTGTTTCCCCCCACACCCTTAGATAGGCAAGACGGTGGAGGAGCGGCGCCAAATAGGCCACGCTCACAAAGTTGCAATGGATATGGTACAGGTCAGTTAGAGGTCTCTAGAGTTCCGTTAGATCCAGTCCTGGTCTTATTCTCAAAATTTATGCGTAGGCAGTGGTGTAACGTACACCCGCATTGCAAATGGTCCCAGAATTCTTGGGGGGGGGGGAGGTCCATAGCCTGACAGATGCCAAGTATGTACCCTTTGTAAGATCCGGCTTTGGGTCCAAAACCTGTTTTTGCAGGGCGGCCCTAATAGTCTCCGTTACGCCACTGTGTATAGTTGATATTGTCTCGTCATTTTCCTGCAGGCTAACAGACCCTTTTGTCAGCCTAGGAAAGGTACCTCATAGGAAATCCTTTCTTTAACCTGTTCAAAACCATATACGTGATCATGGTCGAAATATGCCAAAATCAGTGGGAAACGCCTGTTGCTCTTCTGTAACTAGATGAGCAAAAAACAAAATTAATCGTATGTGAAAAACAAATTTTGCTGTATTCAAGATTTAGTTATGACTTTTTTATAACAATAGAAGGTTGTTTATCCGAATCAATTGGGACCAGACACTGTTCGGATACGCAATTGTTCGGATAACCGAAACCCGAATGCGATCCCAGTATATGAAACCGGACACTATATGAATATTGAAAATCATCACACACGGGAAACGTGCTTGAAGAATTAGTAGAAGAAAACGTGCTTTCCTTTCTTTGGAGACTTTGGATACCTTATACACTAGGGATGAATGGCTATACGTTTCACGGACAGTTCCAAGTTGACAGGTAATAGTAATGCAGATGCTGAAGTTTTCTCAATCTATTTTTCTTCTATACACCAATAAGAATTCGCAGCACTGCTTTTGATGCCAAAATTGCAGCTATACGAATTTCCCTATCTCAACTTCTTTGCCACATTGATTGTGTTTCAAAGATAGTTATTTTATGTGATTCAAGGGTGGCCCTCCAAGCAATATTTTCCATCGAGGCACCTTTATCAGTGGTTACCAGTTGTGCCAACTGTTATATTCTAAAATGTCAACTATATGGCGATTTACTTTAATGTCATATAGACACTTCCATGCAATGGATTCCATCGCACTGTGGCATTGATGGGAATGAAAATGCCGATTGCTTGGCGAAGAAGGGGACAAAATCTTTCAAATTTCTAACAATACAGTTCCTTTTTATCTTGCCAAACGAATCATAGAGAAGTACTACAGAGAACACATACACTTCTGGTTCAAATTCAACCAAAAGAATAATCAAAAAGTGTGGTTTTGTAAACTCCTTCATATTCCAATATGGCCACGAGATAGAGCTGGGCCTATTTTTAAATCGCCATTGGCCACGACTTTCTACCCAAGTATCTAAACATGATAGGCATTGTCCAGAGTCCCCTCTGTAAACTGTGCGACTCCAATGAGGAAATGGACGTCATTCATTTGGCACGCTGCCGTGCACTCAGCTGTGGATCCATGTGGAGCAGACAAAAGGCCAGACATAAAATGTGTGATTTACAGACTATACTATGAATTTGTGTTTCTTTTCTTATTTTTTATTTATTTTTGATTTTGTTTCGTCTTTTTTGTCAATATTCTCTGTTTCTCATTTTGTTTGCAGTTCATTGACAATAAAAAAAATGTCTGTTGCTATTTTAGCTGCAGTTAAACGCGGATTTTTTTTCAAACCAAGGATATCATGTTTCGTTTTTCTCTGATTGTGAGTTTATATGGACGACCTGAACGAGGTTTGGATGCGTAAACTCTTGTAGATTTAAAGTTATTAATAGCATGCTGGATAGATGAATACTGCCATCCAACGAATCTGACTATATCCAGACAATTTTTTCCATCTGTCGTGACCCAGTCCTATCTCGGACTGAGTTCACATTGCCCGACGCGCCTAGTGTGGAATCAAACATATTATCACCAACGAAAGCCATAATTACAAATATTTATTAACAACACACAAATACAATTAACAAGTCACACTATAAGTAGAAACCCTGGAGTGATTATTCAATTCCCTAGATTAATCCTGATACACGACTCTAGCATTCAATTCTAACCTTTAAATCTAATATTCCCTACTAAATAATCTCAACTATTAGAATTGACATAGGAGACGAACGCTTACTAACTTCAGGTCGATACTAACTATAATCCCTTTGATTATTTCAATGATTAACAATATCAATTACTATCTAATACGTGCTAAGCTCGCTGGAGAGATCCGTAGTTGATACTTACAACAAGTTTGGCAATTCCTTCTTCTACTGCTTTCTTACTAAATCTAGACTTTATATAGTCGAATTCATTAGCATATCACTATCTCGTGTTTTTCCCGAGGAGGCTGTGAAATAGAATAATTGCTGGTCCCAAAGTTACCCAAGAGGGTTAATGAAAGATTGACGCGGATAGACCCGTCACACATCGTTCCACATTTTCACAATGATTTTACGCTCACTGATGCTAATTTCCTTCCTTTTATTTTCCATGCCCTTAAATTGCTTAGTATATCACAAAAACGTAATAATCATTAAGTCACAGCTTTCTTAAGGTATTGATAACTGAATGAAAAAACTCTGTTAACCTATAACGCCTGTTGATAAAAATTCCAGGAATCAAGAATGTACTGACGACGCTAATAACTACAATTAACTATCGCTCTTCTTACAGATAACAACTTTATTCACAACTTTTAACTACTCCCACCTTATTCATTACTAACTTCATCTTACACCTTATACATTACTAAACTGTCACACCTCATAAACCTCACAAATAATCAAACTCTCTAACGCTCCTCTCTCTCTCTCTCTCATACACACAACTCCCGGAGATACACAACACCGCTGTTAAAGCAGCGCCATCTATAACCTTAAAAAAGAATATTCAAATAGTGAACAACACTTTTCTGCCTACTATTTGTGTGCTTTTTTTTCTATAAAAAACTCCTGTTATCTTACGTTGTTTTTATTCAAAATTACGAATTCTTTTGCATGCTCAATATTTAAATACTAGCAAACAAATTCTGTTAGGAAAAAGAATTATTTCTATTAAATTTTACCTTTGCTGTATGATTTGTTATGGGTGAACGAAGACTTTTTGTAAAAGTACTTACTACTTTTATAAATTAACAGTAAAGCTTGCAATATGTGAAAAAGCTGGCTGTCGCTCATGCACGAATGTGGAAATTTCGATATTGTTAGTTTGTAAGACAGTTTTTAAAAATGTTGTTAGAAATAAGTGTTGAATTAAGACATGAAAAATATTTTCATAACATCGGAGGAAATATTCTCATGATCAGTGCCAATTTCTCATTTTCATATCCATAGTTTTTAACTGTTGTTTTTTACATCTGGGGAAAAACAAACTTTCCTAGTGGGCAAAATTTTTAAAATATGGGCATGGATCTTTATTGGAAAGGAATTTTTTTAAGAGACATTTTAGTCAGGAATAAAATGGGAAAGGCCTAAACGTACTTCACGCTATATACAGAGAGATTTTTCTGCAAAAGTTTTTGTAATATTAATACTATCAATGTAAATACACATGTCTGATTTATTTATCTTTTTCTTTTAGGCTCAAACACCGTTGCTCGGATCAGATCGATACGTAAGTATAAAACAGGATTTACTCAAACATTTCTATAATCGATGCCTTGTAAAAATGATATCTAATTTGTGAGAGCATTCATCTCATAAGTCTCAATTTTTTTTTTTATTTCATGAGATTTGCAAATAGGATTTAAAATACTATTTAACATCATTTCATTAAACATTGTTTAAAATTAGTTTGAATATTTTTGCCCGCAAAATTTGAGTTTTGATTAATCTCCGTAAGATACAAGAACTTATTGATTTAAAAACGCATATCTCAGTATATTTTTTTATTGAGAGATATATGTGAAACGATTGTAATCTACTTACTGAAATGTGCATTATTTTATAAGTAGTTAAAAATCACACGAAATCGTCTCTTTCTTTTTTTGTCTATCATTTTTGTTTCCGCTAATGCCACCTGTCTGACATCAGATCGAGGCCCATGAAATTCATCGCGGCAAGGGGCTAGCTGTGCACCTATCGTTAGTCGTAGCTTTGAGCACCACACATGTGACAGTACATTTTGGCTCGGTTACACCCCGATTTTAAGGGAGGTGGTCAGGGGCCTTCCTCCTCTCTTCCCCTTCCATCAACCTCACGAGAGGACTTTGTGACTCGATGGCTATTTAGAGTACCCCGCAAAGGCACTAGACATATCCATGTCTTCTCCGGAACTCGAACCCAGGCCCAACGGCACAGCAGTCAGCGTCACTAACCACTATACCGGAAGGGAGGCCTATCTTTTTAATTTGAGATGATGAAATATCGTCAGATCTCCTGAATACTTTTTTAATAAAAGTTTTGTATAATTTATTTTATTTATAATAATTAAATTTTATTGACGATATTTCTCGGTAATCAAAAAGTACACAATTCATGAAAATTATACAAGCAAACAAAAAGTAATATTTTTCGAATAAAAATAAAGTCACTTAACGTGTATGGTTTATACCTAAGCCGGAAGCAATGCCATTCGCCTACGTTAAGGTGAGCCCAATTTTGAGGCCAATTTTGATGCGTGTTAAATCTGTTGAGGCTCAAATGCCCTGCCGTTGGTGGGATGTGAAAGTTAGGAGAGGGAGTGCCAGCTCTGGTGTCGTCCTCGTAACTTGACCATGATTCAAAGTTACGAGGTCCATAGCCAATAGCTCTCGTGCAGTTTTATAGCGTAACGTAAATATAACTCTCTCGCGCCTGCGGCTCTTTATAGAAATACCGGCGAGACTAACATTCCGCCTCTATGAAATCGGACTAACATTCACCCATTATCAGGCTGTACACTGAAAAAAGGCCTTCTTAGGAGAGCACGTGTGTGTGTGTGTGTGTGTGTGTGTGTGTGTGTGTAAGAAATTAAGACGATATGAAATGAACTATAATTATTTATTTATCTCTATATTTAACACCGACAAAAATCACACTCTTATTAAGATAAATTTGATCAATTAAAGTCCGAAGGTGAGACAAGATAGTGGAGGATAGATCATGAAACTCTATCCTTACGATTACTTACACAAAGCTTGATTTTTACACTTCTTAGAGATTCCAACTTCACGCGTCGTACACTGTTTACGTACTACTGCCGAATTGCTAGCTTCTCATTAATTCACTTCACATCCAAGCTATCCTCACTTCACTAATCTTCAATTCTCACTTCACTAATCTTCGATTCTTACTTCACTAACTTCTTAAAACTCGCGAACACAGAATGTATGTATTAAACTTAAATTGCATAATCACGTTTTCTTGTCTTCGGTGAAAGTTGGTTGAAAGAATGCTTGCCCTAAGGGAATCCCCAAGGAGTTAGTGAGAGGACGCGTATAGATCCGTCACACATTTATTAATATAACCAGAGCTACGAAAGCAGGAAATTGAAAGACTACCGCTTTTTAAATATCAGAAATCAAGTCTCTCATGCTAGTTACAAAAGAGTACATAGAATTGTGTCTTTGTACGCACTGTGAACGAATTTTTGCTTTATTTAAATAGTTTCATTTTATTGAGAATAATATCAGGTTTTCATCGGAAATATCCGGAATAAAACATGACAAGTAGGCTTTGTTGCGTGAGAAATAATCTGCCATAAAAAGAGTATTCCATCCTTGATGTAAAGTACAGTACTCTTTCATTCTTTATAAAACAATGAGTAAGCGAATAACATTATTAACGTCTCATTTACTCTTCGCAAATAATCTCTCTCACAAATACATTCACACGCGTTCAATGACTACTTAAACACCTTATTGAAGAAAGGCGCCATAAAAAGTAATCATCCGTAATAAAAGCAATTTGAATGCGAAGCTCTCAAGGGAGGAGAATTGTTTTATTGGAACCACTCATTTAAAAATTGCTTAAATAATCCATCAACCGAAGAATAAAAATTCCAAGGAAAAAGGGGGAGAGAGATTATAGGAGTCCCCTGAAAATTAATGGCTCTATCTGAGGCAGACTTCCGGAGAAAGCCAATCATTTTAAACAAGCGCCCGGAAAAATTAAGGACTTTTTTCCTTCTTCTTCTCTTGCTTCTTCCACGCTTCATCGGGATATTAATAAATTATTTGCAATTTCTTATTTCTCCCGTATCATCCTTTTTATATATATAAAAAATTGCAGCGTGGAAAATTCCATTAATGTCATAAGTTTTAAATCAATGTTCTTTATTCTCATTTTTTTATATATATAAATTTAAGATTGTTGCAGTATATGTGAGTACAAAGTAAAAAAGAAAAAAAAATATGGAGATTGTTCTACTCCGTTTCCCCCTTTTTTTACATCTTGCGCTTTTTCTTTTCTCCGATAAACGCGTGGCCCCCTCAGCAATTACTCGTGGAGTCGAAGAAATTACGAGGTGAAATTTGAAGTGGGAGGGCTTATCCGAGGAGATAATTGGACTGGGGACATGGCTGTAATTATTTCTTCAGAGCCGCTGTTACTCTTTGCTTCTGACTCTCCGCTTGTTCCGCGAAATAGAATTCTGTCTCTTTCCATATTAATTGAACTCTCAGTGGTTCCAGTTGAAGGAAGGCGCTAAACGGGGCTTCCATAAATTAAAGAAAGAGAAGAACAACAGAAAGAAAAGGAGAGAGAAGAAAAGTAAAATGTTTAGTTAAAGGGAACGCTGCGTTTATCCCAACAAATTCACTAAGAGTGTACTGGTAGTACAATGGATATAAGTGTAATGCAAACACCCATGTTGTTGAGCATCATCTGGAATATTATTTTTAAAGAATCACTAAAAGCGAGAATGCAAGTTCAGATATTGAAGAAAACTATGGAATAAATTGAAATAGATTTAATTAACTCGACTATTTATTCAGCTTTAATAAGTACTATGGTTCAATTTATTATAATATGTTCTTCTTCGGTGTTATTTTACAAGTCCAGTAGAACTTAGTCTTAGTCTTAGTTAAGTCCATGATACTGTGCCCGCGAAGAAAATCCTCAATCATTAAAGTAATTGGAATGCCTGCGACTAAGGAAAAATAAACTTTTTGTACATCAAATTTAAATGGCTCTTACATACTCAAATTAAAAGCAACGGAAGTAAAATTTTTACATTGAATTATCTGTATATTAATGTATCTGTTAATGTAAAAACATTCCATTTCAAATTACAAATAAATCAGTATGAGCAATAAATAATCAATAGCTATTTTCTTATTTTCGAGGCATGCTCTTACCTTTAAGTACACTTTACATAAAACCCACTGCATATATATCTATAAAATTTTACAGTGTTTTTGCAATCATAACAATCCATAAAATAAATGAAATGAAATTTTAAACTTAGTGATTAAAATTTACTTAAAATTTTATGCAGAAATAGTGCTCTATCTCAAATTTGTGAATGTTTATTTGAAAAAAAAATATCATTCACCTTGTTGAAAATTTGTGGATCTTATAATATGCAAAATATCAGCACTATACGTAAAGTAGATTTTGAGAAAAGTGTACCGAAATGACAAAAATTGCATTTTCAGAAAATTGCAAATAAAGATATTCCATCTATCATTTGTGAAATAATACTCTTTAGTACAATATAAAGTCATACCATTGTTAATTGGATTACTTTGCATCATTTCTCAGTTTTTAAATAGTAAGTTTGAAATTCTAGATTATTTAGAAGTCTTTTTAATTATTCTTTCCCTACTTCATCTACACGTGTTATCAATGATTCTCACCTTCTTCCATTTAGAATAATTTTTAATATTTTTACTTCACTTTGAACATCGTCATTATAGAATATTGCAGAATTCCTTACACATATTTTTATTGTAATAAAAATACACAAAGAAAATTGAAATGTTAACTTAAAAAGTTTGTGATGAAATTAAAAAGTTAATTTGATATCTAATTTAAATGGAACTCTGCTTTTAAAACATATAACAAAAGAATCTCTGTTTTTGCACTCATAATTTAAATATTCATTTATTTTAAAGCAAAACCAACAGAATTATAAACATATAGAGTTATTCATGAACATTCAAATATTGGCAATAAGCAGTTAGGATAAACGAAATATCTATTTTATAAGCTGCGCATTTAATTTAGAATAATCCTCGAAATCCACTTTGTACCATATCCCCTTGATTTCTAAATTAAAAACTACACTGAGTATTTCTAAATGCAAAACTAGACATAATTAAGGTTTCAAAAAAAGTTTATTTTAATATTTTGTAACTAATCATTCCAATTTTCCGTAATTTTTGCACAAAAATTGTAGAAATTTCAATAAATTTGAACATATGCAGAAAAACTACATTCTTTGTATAGAAAAATTAGTTTTTTTCGTTACATATTATATACAAAACGGATTTTGAAGAAAGTGTACCTGAATCATAGTTACATCACATTTGCCAATTTGCCATCACATTTGCCAAAAATTCATTTTTCTAGCGTTCTATTTATCGAATTTTCATAAATAATGCATCTATGGATGCAGTAAATTGCCCACTATTTCTTAAAAGTAAAATTTAAAAAATGCAAAATTTGAAGCATTTTCACGTCCTAGTTACCTTATTAGGTTGGACATGTTTGGAGAGCCTCTTCCAATCGAGGATATAAATGGGATAGACATGACAATTGCAACACTTGGTTAGATTACAAAGCGCTTGATCCCACTGATGTAAGTCAACTTATTTAAAGAATGACCGAAAAAATCTATTCAAAAAGTGAGTCGAAGTCCTGTCTATTACACTGAAAGACAATATCCCCTGTGCCTTGGTGGAGTGGTCCAGGTGGCAAGGTTTTTACATTTTACTTTGAAATTCCATTAAAAAATAAAATGCTCGGTGAAATGATGGTTCTCATGCACCCCTATTAACCAACGTAGCTACAGTCTCGTTGTTCACAATGTTTACTTAATAAGTTATAGTTTTAAAAATACTAAAAAACTCGCTTACAATTCTTAATGTAAGAATAAAATGATAAAAAGAAAATTAATGACATTGGGGTAAAAGCGTGAGGTGCTCTATATCAATCGTTATAATTTCTTGTTAGTCCTATTCCGAAATGCTGAGTTAGTGTAAAAATGTAGTACAAAGCACCTCACGCTTTTACCTCAATGACATTAATTTTCTCGTTCATCATTTTATTCTTATATTAAGAATTATTTTTTTTACTTTTTAGTTCGATTCGTTATAAAAGCGTGTTTTTTAGTTTTTTTTTTAAAACTATAATTTATTTTTCATTTTTTAGTTCGATCTACAATAAAAGCGTATTTTTTTAGTTTTTCAAACTATCATTTATTCATTGTTGAAATTATCCTTGAGTTTGATATTTGGAGCCGGAGGGATTACGTAGCTACTGGAATTAGTTTTGCTCTTCAATGGATATTAATTAATGGGCCTGAAGTGTATTTATTCTCTCCGCTTACGAGTCCTCGGATCAGTCTCATATCGTTATATTTCAAAGATTCCGTCTCTATAGATACAAGTCAAACTAATAAAAGTATTTTAGAAGAAATATTAAGTGTCAATCGTATTATCACCTTTATAACGTATTGCTATAATGTTGATTTGTACCATCACTTCTAAGCGTACTGCTTTATAAAAATAAAAAATATTTAGCAGTTAGAACATAAATTATTTTTTATCACATGCACGAGTCTCTCTTTTTTTTATTTCCATTTTTAGAAAAATTAGACAGTTGTTTATGTTATGGCTGACGCACACACCCAAACATTCCTTTCTCACATAAAGAACACATTTTTTTTAGTTTTATTTCTATTAAACACAAGTGTATTCGTTTTAGGGTTCCACCTTAATCTTTTAGTCGCCAAATCTGGAAATGGTATATGGAATTAGTCACCAAATCTGGAAATGGTATATGCAATATGTTGCCAAATCTGGAAGGAAATCCAATATGGAATTAGTCGCCAAATCAGAAAATCGTTATTCCTAATGTCCTGATCAGGACAATGAAACAAAATTATGAAACTATTGTATTGTCATCGGTCCTTGACAAGTGTGCAAAAATTTGAATTAATCTGACTTTTAAAGTGGGTAAAAATCGAGTTCCAAGATTGCGTTACATACAAGTGAAACTTATAAAAGCGTGTTAAAAAGGAATTCATTCCTAGATCAATCTCTCGAGGCAAAGATATATTTTCTACTTATTTAAAATAATCGCTCCAATTCTGTCCCACGCTCTGTGCTAATGAGAAGAGTATTGAATGGAACTTTTATGTGTCGAATAACATCCAGATTTCGTTCTTGTCAGAAAGTGGTGAAACTGAATTCAATCCATTGAAATTAATTCATAACTAAAAATAGAGATCTTAATAGTCTTTGTTTCCATCCGTGTAAATTTTTTTCGGTGTATAATATTATGTAAAACTATTTTCAATTGTAACTGTACTATTCAATTGTACTGCTAAGTTGTATGGTAACGACTTTGCAAAAATACAGATCTTTTTTATTCGATGAGGAAACGGAAGAGCGCATTGATATATAAAATCATGGTTGAAGATTTAAAAAGTATATTTTTTAAGAAGCTCTTATCACGTAATAGCTTCTATTTTTCGTTTCAAAAGTTGATACGAAGAGAAAGGTATAAAGAAAAATGCGTCGTCATGTGTACAGTTATATTGCACATAAAGGGTATGTAACGCAGACATGCTTTTAAAAAAATTTTTTCAAGAAAACACATTTTAGATTCTTGTTTAGGCAAAACGAAATTAAAAATACAAAAGTAATCAAAATTTTAATTTTATTTTTGGACTTTGAACCACATTTTACATAAGTGCAGAATATTACAATCTCGCACCTACATCAGCTTTTATTATCTTTCTTTTCAAATTACTTTTTTAAAAAAACATATTTTTATTGGTAAAAATATTTATTTATACTTCTTTAACAGAAATAGCAATAATAGCAATATTTCTTTTAAAGAAATTATTCAAATTTTTTTTCTGTAATACATATGGAAGCAAGGTGCAGTATATACCCAATTGTTACACAGATATCGAGTCCTTTCTTTCCCTTTTCCCTTAGCTATTCCTTTTAGCATAAAGACGCAGCACCATATTTGAGGGAGCTTCTTTTGGTGTTGGTGGAACTAAACTGGAAAAATGATTTTTGTGCAATTAAATTTAGAAAACCTTTTTGCATTCATGCAATGAATTACACTTGCCGTAAGTGGAAATTTTTTTGTACAAACATCCAATAAAATAAGTTTTACAAGAAACGTGAGCTAGAATTAAAATGTCTGTACCAGTATGAGGCAGTGGTTATCTAAAGAAAAAAATAGTTCGCTTTTCTGTTTTACAAAATGTCCTGAAAAATCTTATCTCTTATCCATTGTACTACAAAGGTGATGTTTAGTGCCTGACTGTAATCGTTAAGTACATAGAGGATGGATTTATAAAATTTGAAATTTCTCCTTCTAAAAATGAATGGGGTGCAACATTTATACAATTGAATTGTTTGATTAATTGCTTATTTTCGTTGCTTTGGAGAGGTTCAACACGGTTTCTTGTTGCAACGCGCGGGATATCGGTGCTGCAACTCTCCATTTCGAATATCAGTCTGCTGACGAGGACGACACCCGCGTTGGCATCCTTTTCATCCCTTCCTGCAAACACGTGTCGTTGACACCCTTCCACACGGCGAGTCATGAGTGCCATCAGCTCTGAGCGGACCCACAACTCGACAAAAACAAAGCCGTCCACGATGACCATTTGGTTACATTTACATTAGAAGATAATAGGATCGTCAAGATTTTATATTACAATCGAAAAATAAATTTAAAGGGATTTATAAATGAATAAAAATGAACCAGATGGGTGGTGTAGTTGGTTTGTTGCTGGCCTTGTACGCCTAAGTTTGCGGGTTCGACCCCGCCCTAGTCGGTGAGGCAGCGGCCATGTCGCTTGATTATGTGACATACAAAAGATTCCTTGAGTACCTGTTTGGCTTGAGTGCTCTTGGCAAATTCGTTCGGTTTCGCATTGTCAGAGCTCAGGTGCCTCCCTCTATGGAGGAAACAGGGTGTCAAAATTGCCTGCGGCGATTGGTATCCGCCTACATGATGTTGTAATAAAAAAGATACCAGCTCCGGGGGAATGTACTAGGTCTGAAATGGTAAAAGCACCAATTCAAAATCCAGTTAGAATTTTTTAAAAAAGGAATAAGAAAGTGGTTGTTATATACATACATCATTTTCATATATTAACGAAAATTCTGTATTTTGCAGTTAAAGGAATTCCTTGTAAAATGCCACCGTATTCAAGGCTTCTGGTACCGAATAATTCAAAGCTATAATAATTTTCTGTATAAATTTTAACGTGTAAGAATAATTCTAAAGATTATTCTCATTTTCTTTTAGTGCAATTTAATTGACAATTGATTATATCAAATGCATAAAAAATAATAACCTGACGGTAAACAAATGAAATTCGGAGGATATATTGTGACTGGTGCATGGATATTCTTACATGTCTTCATTAAAAATTTATTTTTAAAACTCAAGCACGATCTTTGTTTTTCCAATTTGCTCTTCTTGTGCCCCGCTTTTATCTAGATACAGCTTATTGTTTTTCTCATCCTCCCAGACTATCGCGTTACACACGAGAGCGCAATCTTTTGTAGCGACTTAAGAAGTACAACACTGGTGTCTGCACGTTTTCATCGGCTCGTGTCAGCATTCACAATTATCACTCAAGAAGTTTTCAGGTGACTAGAATATAAGCCAACTTTCTTTCTTTTTGCTTCAAATCCAATCGAGGCGTCTTCTGAGAATTCGCTTAATAGAGTTATAAAATTTTTGTTGCTTCCACGGAATTCATTAAACTTTTACCGATGCGAAAATAAATAACTGATAATAAATAAAATTATTTCCCAGAGAGTCACGCGATAAGGAACGTGACGTCATAAAAATGAGTCAAAATGGCGCTCTGGAGTGCAGCACGAGCGAGGCTTAGATTTCAGACACAAGAAAAAGTTGTGGTGTTGTTGGCAATACGCGCTGGTAACAGAAGCGAATGGACACACCGTTAAAAAAGTTATTAAACATCGCAAAGAATGTATTTTTTTAAAATTTATTTATCTATTTCGGATTAGTCTTACAGCAATAATTCTACTTTTTACTAAAACAATTTTTAGATTTTTTTAGGAAGACGAAATCCATAAAAGTAAAAAATAAATATATAAGCATAGTTAGACATCAAGGAAGCTATTATTAAAATGTGAAAAAAAACCTGACACAACAGAAATGTTATGACATGATTTATTATTTAGGTACCTAAATACTGGATCAGGTCATCCCATTTAAATTTTGCTTGTTTTATTCGCTTCGATTTCACAAGTGATTCATTTAATTTTTAAAGTAAAAATATATTATATCGCAACTAAAAATTTCTTTTAAATGTTTTACTTAATTGAAGTATTTTTTTGAATATTTGTGAACTGTTTCCTTAAAATTCTTCCACAGAAAAATTAAATATGCTGGGATGGAAATTGTAAAGTAAGATGCCAATTTAGTCTCCGACCTCGTCATCTGATCGTGTATTTTTTTGAAAAATTCTTTTAATTTTATTGCTGAAAAAAAAAAGAGAGAAGCAGTAAAATGGAAGGTAAAACAAAGAATCAGTGTGTGTCTGTCTCTCTCTGGAATTACATCGTGAGAATTAATTTTAAAAAATTATTACATCATTGATGAGGAATCCATTAAAAATACTTTTCTTTTGGGGCAGGGATGGGTAAAATAGCGGACCAATCCCGTGTAATCCGCTTTGATTCCAGATTTTTTTTTCCCGTACGCAATCGAAGATTCGACTTTCATTACTAGGAAAATAAAATTCCTTTATTAGGAAAACAAAATACCTAAAAGTATTTCTACAAGGAGATCATGTGCAGAATTCGGAGGTCACAAGATCTCAGGATTTTTGAGATAAAATTCAGTTTGCATTTATACTGCACCTGAAGAATTGGTTGGCTTGCAGTTAGTACGAAGAAAATATTTTATGCTATGGAATTAATTGACTTCAACAAAACTTTGACTGCTTGAAAAATGTCCCTGTATGAAGAAATATGCGGAGTTCTTTATAGTTTAGTTAACATGTATTTCTGTGAAATAAAGTGTTTCCTTTATGAATGAGTAAATATAGATGCAAGTACAACACAGGACATAAATTTGCAATTAGCGATGGCAGTTTCAACAAGAAATCTCATTTCAAAAATTATTGTAGAAAAGTTCGATTTGTCTCTTTCAACTGATTCTAAAATTAAATATGCTTGTTTGTGCAGTTATAGACAACTAGCTTTTGAGGGGCTAGACGCTTGTGAAAATATACTGTTATCAAATATTTGTTGCCAGAACCAAAAACTGAAATTTAGAAAAAAACATTTTTTTACGACGATTTTTTCGAAAAACAAATGTAATTCCACTTCAAAGAGTTAAAAAAAACGAATAAATACAACCAAAAATAAATATATTTGCAAAAAAATGTGCTGAAGTTCTCCAAAAAAACTGCTCCAAACATTTATTTTCGCAAAGTTAAGACTTGACACATCTGATGACATCATACCTCCATTTAGCTGAAAAATAGCTTAAAAAGTAAATTTAAAAAAAATAATCTAAGGCAAATTTTGAAAAAAACTTTTCGAGGTTAACAGCATAACGATTTATAGCTTCTACGTGCCAAGTTACATACTTCTAAGTTGCTTAATTTCGCCGATACAGCTGAAACATACAAACTCTTTCTTTTATTAGTATAGATATGCAATTATCAATAGAAATAAATTGAATAAAACTGCCCAACTTTACTTTAACTTATATTTATTATTTTTTATAATGAATGCAATTCTTAGAAAAGGGTGCAGTCCTTCGATGTCCTCCACTCATATTACACCTGTCACTACTCTGTGAGCTTGACCTCTTAGTTGATATAGACATTAGCAGAATGGTCCAGATTCGTCCTCGCCATTTGATCTTTGTTTTGAATTATATTACTAATATCCATTTTATAATATAACTAGCCGTTACCCACCTGCTTCGCTGGGTATTCCATGATGTTTTATAAATTTATACTGTTTATGTATATATATATATATATATATATATATATATATATATATATATATATATATATATAAATTATTGATATACAAGTCCTAGCATTAATAATTAGATGGTATTGAAAAATATACATATACCTGTAACTGTCGCCTCTTGATAAAAAAAAAAGGCAGAACCCATCTAATTTGTATTTTCTAAAAATCTCTAAAATTGAAGTATAGAATGTTTGCTCTTTCGTAACCCTAAAGCCAAGTGGATTCCCGCAAAACCAATTTTCGGTGGATCTCTACTCCGTAAATTGAACATGCAAGCCAAATTTCAAGTCTAAATCTAACAGAAAAAAACAAAACTTTTATTATCAATATCTCCGTAATCCCGTTGAGAGCCGTTTTCCAAAATAACCGCTCTTAGTGGATTTCTATTCAACAAAAGAAAAATGCAAACCAAATTTCATTATTATAGTCCTTGTAGTTCAAAAAAAGGAATTTTTTTGCCAATACGTCTCAGTAACCCCCTGCCCCCCCCCAGGAATTGATTTCCGTAAAATACATTCTTAGGGGATCCCTATTCAACAAAGGAAACATGCTTAACAAATTTCAAGTATATGGGTTTAACAATTAAAAACAGGAATTTTTTCCTATAGCTCCTCTTGACCCCTCGCAACCCTCCTGGGGGGTCAGTTTTTGTTTTACTCTTTGTTAGGGGAATTCTATTCCATGCCCACCAATTTTCAAGCAGGAAGATCTAATAGTTTAAAAATGGAAATATTTATCGATTACGCCCCTTAATCTCCCGAAATTAAGCTTAGTAGTTGATATTCGCGAAACCCAATTTGTAGCGGTTCTCTACTTTACGAAAGGAATCTGCTTATCAAATTTCAAGACTCTGTACGTCTAATAATTTAAAAATAAGGACAATTATCTATAATGCCACTTGACCCTCCGCAACGCCACTTGGGGGTCTGTTTTCCCAAAACCCATTTTGTAGGGGAACTGCACTCTATGAAAGGACTGTGCGTCCAATAAATTAAAAATGCATAAAAATTATCGATAACGCCTCTTGAGCCTCCGCAACACCACCTAGAAGTCAATTTTCACAAAACACATTATATAGGGGATCTTTAATCCATGAAAGGATTCTGATTATCATATTTCAAGACTGTACATCCAGTAGTTCAAAAATGGAAATAATTATCAATAACGCCCCTTAAGCCCGCAACACCACTTGGGAGTCAATTTTCACGAAACCCATTTTGTAGTGTATCTCTATCCTATGAGAGGAATCTGCTTACCCAATTTCAAGACTGTGCGTCTAATAGTTTAAACATGGAAACAATTATTCATAACGCCCCTTAACTCCCCCGTAACGCCCCTTGTATTTCGAATTTCGGAAAATCCGTTCTTAGAGGATGTCTACTCTATGAAAGGAACATGTCTACCAAATTTCATATCTGTAGCTTGAATAGTTCCAGAGATATCGTGATTAGTCAGTCAGTGAGTGAGTCGCTTTTCTTCTTTATATATATAGATTTCAACTGCTCTCTTGATAACCGTTCGATCTATTAGTAATGAGTTAAAACGCCTTGAATATATTAAAACTGTTTTTATTTGGTCAAAGGTTTTTGTTTTTGTATTTATTCCCCAACACTTCATTATCATTCCTTCTAACAATGTACAACTCCAAGTTTACCTTTCTTTCGTTAACGCTCTGAAATCATCTCCATCGCATAGCATAGCACGAATAAATATGAAACGCATCCCCATCCCGAAGTATCTCTCTGCAGAAAGCTTGCTTTCTTGAGACTCCCAGTGATAAATGGACTTACGAGTTGGAGCCGATAGGGAGAATACAATAAAAGGGAGCTGAGTACAAAGCTTTTCACACAAAAGCAGCTGCGGCAGAAGTGGGCGTAGTTTAAAAACTTGAGAAAAATGGCCGTGGCTCTAAACGAGTTCAATCGGAACTTCAGGTTACACAAAACTAATTACTATAACAAATTGGGCGACGTGGAAATTAACTCTTTGCCACAGTCAGTGCAAGTGAAGGGTTCATCCTCCATAAACAGGATGACTGGAGGAAACTTGTTTTCTGATTTCCTATTTCTTTGTCTTTTAAGGGTTAATTAAGAAATTTTCAGGGCCTCTATTTATATTTAAGATACTTGAAGACAGTTAGAACGATTTATTAATGAGCAATTTTTATAAGCTGTTCTGATCTGGAATAAAAATTTAAACGCAATCGTCCAATTACTTAGAGAAATGGTAACATTTTAATATGTTGGTATTTTTTAATAACAATGTTTGAGTTTTCTGGGTGTATTACTTTTAAAAGACTGAGATGTACGTTAAACGAAAACTTCACATTCTCAATTTTTTTATTAGTTATAAGTGTTATTAATTATAAGTTATTACTAAGTATAATTAGAATTAACTTTAGTTATTATATACTTATAATTCTTATTAATTGTATGTATTTTTTTATTAATTATAAGTATTATATATTTTTTCATTGAAAATATTATATTAATAAATAAACACATTCTACCCGAACACGTCCAAATAATTTTTTTTAGAATAGCAACTATGTAGAACATCATAAATACTTTTTATAGATCATACTAATAAATATTAATACTTAACCACACACACAACAATATTTAAAATATCTAAATTTTACAAAAATCACAATTATAAGTGAAATTTTAACAATGTTTTTTGCAATGTAAAACTGCAAAGCAATTGAAGAACAAAATAATAAACGTATATCACAGTAAAAGTATTACTAAAAGAAATTAAATGCATTTATCTACAGAATTTAGTAAAATTTTATTGTTTTATAAATATATAAACATTTTTTTAGTGCTGATAGAATAAATATTATAACAAATGCGACATATTTTCAAGGCTGTTATTGAAATAATAGGCCACGACTCAAAAAATATTCATACAATAAGAATTATTTTAATACATTCCCTAGAATATAATACTTTCTTAGTTGTACTCATATATTCATAATATTTTGAGTAACCAGACTCTCCCCATGATAGATTCTGAATACAATTTAAATGCCCACTCCTGGCAGATGAAAGATCCACTTCTGTTTTTCATAATTTTATGTAATTTATTGTAAGAAATAATACAATTGTAACAAATAATGTAATATAAAAACGTGTTTTATAAAACCAAAAGATTGCTCTGTTGAATAAAATATGTGTTTGGATCGAAATAAGTCATTTCAACGTGCACTGTTTTTAGGAAATAGATGGCGCTGTTTCAACAGCAGTGCTATCCCCAATAAAGAATTGAAATTGAATCTTTTGAGTGAGATTTATCTTCACATGGGGTCCATTTATTTAATTATTTTTTAAGATTGATATTTGGAAATGTTGGTGTTTCAGATTTTCTTGTTTTTATTTTTTCAGTTGCATAGCAGCTGTTCAACGAATTCTGCAATTATTCTCTTCACAAAGCTTTAGCAACACCTTTAGTACTGAAATATTTGAATATCGCTTTCACCACCATAGTTTTTTCTACATCTCGGAAGTCTATTTTAACTATTAAGTGCTCGGTCAAAACGAATTTTGAGAAACAATTTATATGTGTTTTGTTTTTTATATTCTTACGAAGATGATTCTTCGGAAACAAGTTTTTCGATGGATCTACCTTTCAAATCGGTTGAATTTATATCTTACGACTGCATTTTCTTTTCCTTTATAATTAAATTTGCATTTGAAGGCTCCAAATGCGATTAGATCAGGCAGATGGCTCCGAAATAGTTATTTTGTTGTGAGTGAACAACCTATAGTTAGATACTTGCCTCGAAAAGTTTGCAAATTTTTTAACTGCTCAAATAAAATCTATCCCTTTATCAGTTTTGTCAAAAACAGGAGACTTACATAGAGATAAAGATTGCGTATCACCATAGATTACAAGCCACACGTTTTATGTTACAGTGGCAAATATCAGTATAGAGACTATTTGTATTATGTAAACATCTAAAAAAATGGAAATTTCATAATTTAAAAATAGGCCTTTTTTCATCTCTATTTTCATATTCAGCTTTTAAAAATGTACTGATTCTATGCAAATGATACCTAAAAGCTCATTCCAAACGTCTACGTGCTTCCGGATAAATTCCATCGTGTTCAAAACAATTCATCTGTACGTGTAATCAGCTCAAGAATTTCTTGATGGTACACGTGAGCGGTCGCATCGTCTCATTTCGAGTATTATCACTCCTGCTTTGCTCAAAAACAATCGCAGTGAAACACAGAAAGAAATAGAGGGAAGGAAAAGATAAGGGTAGGAAGAAAAAAAGACCAAATGGCACTTGAAATGAGCGTGTTATCAGCGATTACCTGCATTTTTTGGCCGTGCTTTATCTGGCCCGGAAAAAAAGCGTTGTGTTTGCGAGATAACGTTGCCCACGTTACAGGGTTCGAGAGGCTCGTATCTACACGGAGAGAAGATCGTTTTCCATTGCTGCCAAGGGTGATAACCGTGGTAAATGGTGCGTTCGGTTTTTTCCTTCTCGAGTAAAGTGGATTCTAAAAAAAAACCGTGTTTATGAAGTGACCTATCTTGACCTTTCTCTTGCCACGATGAGGCGATGGTTGAGTTTGATGTTTGATGTGAAGCAGCCCCTTAGGGTAAGAAATTGTTGTTAACGTAAAAGTTATGGATGTAATCAGACTCATTAGTTTTCTGAAGGTGCCTTAGGATGTGGACAAGTGTCGTCAGCATAATATCAAAAAAATATTAAAAACACTTGTGCGCGTTCTTAATACATATACATATAGATTTTTATCCTTATTATTTGAACATCATTAAAACAAACAGTATCCCTCTTAAGACAGATTAACTTGATGCATTTTTGTGTATCATGGATAGTAAATTAAAAACAATTTTTGATAAAAGAGGTGCTTTTAATTTTAATACTATTAATATACATTTTTAGAATTCTAATATTTACATTTCTTTTTATAGAAATATTATTCCTAATTTCTTACAACGTAACAATATTTTGACTTATAATAAATTAGATTTAATTTTTAATGTCAAAAAAATGTATTAATTAATGCTTATATCATGACCATCCTTTAAATTTTTATGTGCACATTTCTAATAAGTTCAATAGATTTTTATCCTTATTATTTGAACATCATTAAAACAAACAGTATCCCTTTAAGACAGATTAACTTGATGCAACTTTGTGTATCATGGACTTGCTTTAAAACTTATATTTTATTTTGGTTTTTCTTTATCAAACTATCAAAATTTTTTATTGATTTATTTGATACTTCGAATCTTTATAAACATGTCTGCAAAATCTCAAAGCTTTACCTGCATTTTTTATCAAGTTACAGAGCGATATCTGAGATGCTGGAACCACGCTCACATTTAAGATCATTTGCTAGAATCTGATAAAAAATGAATTAATTATTTTCTACCGCGCGTAAATGAGACTGACATATGTAGAATTATATAAGCAGTAACAAATCATTTCAAGAAAGATTTGTGCAGTCCATGCAAAAATTCTAGTTTGTGTATTGTTTATTGGGGTGAAGAGGGGAGAGCAAATGGATTTGGACAAGATTTAAAAGTTGTGCGTGCTTTTTATCATATTATTGTGAATGAAATTAAAAGTTCAAAATGGATTCTCCCAAAAGACAAATACTAAATCTCATTTTGATAACTCAGATAACTAAAAATCTAATTCACAAGAATAGCAAAACTCTTTCATTTTTATATAGTTGTTTTTGGTGATATATATATGTATCCCATGTTTGTGAAATTCAACACTTTTATAATTAAAGTATTTTAAGATACTTTTTTAAACAAATGCACATATGCAATTCTTAGATTTTAATATATTTTACCTATAAATTGTAATTTGATTTTGCTTTCATTCTTGTGCAATATTTAACATGCGAAGGCTTTTAAAATCATGTAAATAAAAAATAAAGACATAAACATCTTTTGTACATTTTGTGCATTATTTGAGTTGTCAAACTGAGCATGAAATTAGCTCTGAAGTGTAAGTATTGATTGATTTGATTTTGCTTTCATTTCTCTGCAATATTTAACATGCGAAGGCTTTTAAAATCATGGAAATAAAAAATAAAGTCATAAACATTTTTGTACATGTTCTGCATTAGCTCAGAGCATGAAATTAGCTCTAAAGTGTATGTATTTATTTTTTTTTATAATTATTAAGATAAAGTTTTATGAAATATTGATCATTCATTCGTTTTCTTCTAAATATTCATTATGGCAGTATATTGTTTAATTGTTCTACATTTTAGCAATTTCTTATGGTAAGCAGTTTTAAATAAGCTAATTGGCATTTCATAAAAGTTTCAGACTGTTCGATGAATATTATACCATGCTTTTCATGGAATGAAAACTTCAAATTTCTCCATTTCTTTTCAACATTTCTCCATGTTGAACTTTTGTGCATATACTATTATTCAAAATCCTAAGGATTTTTTGATAATTGAAGAATGGATTTGAAATTTTTTATACATCTTCTCAAATGTATGTTTTGTAAATCTTTGCATGGAATTAGCTCTAACATGTTTAGTCCTTTTTCTAAAAGATTGCAAAATCAAAATTAATGTTTTTTTGAGAATTTTTGGAAGTTTAACTACAGAAGATTTAATAAAAAATAATAAGCAGCAGCAGAGAAAACTCCATGCAGGCTTATGTATTATTATTATAAGGTACTTGGAAAAAAAAATTTGAAAGAAAAGAAGCATAAATAAAAAAAAGCCTTAGAAATTTAAAAAATGTTTAAAAAGTTCAAAAAATTTTAATTTTACAATCATTTTGCAACAAATTAAAAAAAATTTGTATGGAATTTTTATTAAATATTAACCTATAATAAATACAATTAAAACCAAGTATCAAATATTAAAAATAAAAAAAATATTGTGAAAATGGTACCATATCGCCTTAAATGATGAATAAAATTGTTGAAGAAAGTTGTAAATAATTAGACTATAATATAATTAACTAATTATATTATATTAGTTGATTAGTTAAATATGTATGAAGTTGTAAGAAGATTTTCCCAATCTTTGAATCATGATATCAGATTGATATGTGAGGATTGTTTGCACAACAGTGTGGACCAATGTGTGATTTACTTCAAAAAAATCATTCTTTGTAGCAGTTCATAATAAAACTAGCCTGTCAAGTTGGATTGCAAAGAATCATATGGTTTGTTGAGTAAATATGTGTGTGTTGACACTTTTTATCAGTAAATTTTATTTTCTTGATCATGTTCTTTGAAAATCGTTTTTGAAGTTTATAACATCATAAGAAATCGATAATGAAAACACTCTATGCGTATTTTTTTCTTTATTTAAATAATAAATGTAAAACTATTAAGTGTTAGCCTTGACCCACTCAATGGCCTTTCGTGTGACGAGAAGAATTCGTATGCATTTATCAAGCTCACATTATTGTAACTCAACCCAAAAGAATGTCGGCTTCGATTTGTCTTATGCGGGTGCTTGTTTTTCCTCTCAACAATACCAAAACTCAATGGAAAGTATGAAGATGGGGAAGAAAATGATGGACAAGGAAATGAAGGCAAGTCGTTCTCCCCATCGATGCATATAAAAAATCAAAAAATGTTCACGACTGTCAATGATGACCAGCATCTGCCCAGTCTTTGCACACACTCTCACGCAGCTTTATTATCTACGTGAGGTTATGACATAGATTCCTAATGGCTCCAAAATCCGTGTCTCTTGATTAAATTTGTGGGGAGATTATGCGGGAAAGCTCCTCCTCTTTCGAGTTCTCGTCTTCGGGGGACGGAGACATTTTTTCTTACCTGACTGCAATATTTGTTTTTCGGTGACTTATGATCACTGGATTGATTTCTTATCTTTGGTTCTGAAATAATTAAAAGATACGAGGGTATTTCTAGACAATGGTGCAACGTACAGTATCAGCACAATCCGTATGAGGTTATGTTTTCAGGAGAGTGGACAATTGTCGAGCTTTGATTAAGATGTCTCAGAATCCTTAACATATATCCGAGCACTCGAAAAAAACATCCTTCTTCAAACCAATGTAACTTAGCAATAAAACAAAACGATCATTTGAAATTTTTACCACACGATAATCATATGTAATTACATTATTTCTCAAATTTTCAGAGAATTTGAGAAAAAATTAAAAAGTTATTAAGAAATATAAATTGGGCAACTTTTGCAAAAATATGAAAATCAGTATTTTACACCGCGCAGGATTCTGAAGTACAAAATTGATCAAAATTTACAAAATTAAGTTTACTTGGTATAGAAATGTTCACTTTCGAAATTATACTTACTTTTAAGAAATTTTGAGGAAAAAAATATTTTTTAAATACAATTATAACGAAAATTTTAAGAAAAATAAATTAAAATTCAAATAAAAAAAGTTTTATTAACTTTTTTTCAAAATTGTTGTATAAGTTATGAAGAGCCTTGTTTTGAACACATGTATGAAATTTCAAATTGATATCATAAATAGTTTCTGAGAAATCTTGCGCGCAAGCTAAAATTTGTTGTTTTGAGAAAAATGAAGTTAAAGGTGAGAAAGAGATAGGGTTTTTGTTTAAGTTTCATTAGTTATTGCTCAATAACTTCAGAAGTTTTTACAGTATCAACAAACTTTTGGTATCAAAATGCTCAGAAATGTTGAAGCTGTAACATATATTTTTTTCAAAAAATTGGAAAAACTTGCAATTTAAAAGTTTTTAGAGCTCTTAAATTACTTATTTTCGCATTTGTTACTTGTAGGTTTGAGTCTATAAGTGTTATTTAGAGCTGAATAGCATTTTTTCGCGAAATATGACTATTTCGCTTAATGCTCAACTTTTATACGGGACTTTTGCTTTCATCAATTTATGCATACACAGGGATCACGGAGACAAACTTTAAGAGAAGGTAGGGGATACCTAAATGATTCAGATGTGCATGCCAACCCATGGTCGGAAACGTCTTCTTTCGGTGCTGGTGGCGTTGTTAACAAGAGTATTTAAGGAAAAAGACATGTATTACTTCATTCATTTCAGTATGAAATGTTTTACAAGCTGGCAGATATACACCTGATTCATGAATTAGCGGAAATAGTAAATGCAATACCAGCAGAAAGATTTTACCCTGAAATGTACCCACAGAGAGATTCAGTGAACCACCGATTGTGTGCATCTGAATATATGTGAATCTGGATCATTACCTGGTAATAGCCATATTGAGGGCGGACCACTCATTTCAACGGTCCACAGTTTCCAACACATTTCATTCCATGATGGAACAAATTGTGCTGGATACAATTCGAAGGAATCCGAGCACCATGTTTGAAGTACGAGTCACTCGTGACCTGTCCTCACCATGTCTATTTCCTCTTAACCCGGGCTCACTCGCTCAAAAAAAACGACCAAAAGTTCTCGCGCAGGGTATGGGGTGTTTACATTGTGTGTTTCTACCGTAAAATTTGTATAAAAAACTTAAAAAGGAAGAAAGTAGGAAATACAATATGTTTATTACATTTTTCAAACGTAAATTTAGTGTTTCTGTTCTTTTTATAAGGGCATTCAGTGCATTGTTTATGCCTGATCTCGACGCCTTTAATCTCGTCGTGTGTGAGTGCGATGTTTTCACTGGATTTTAATATTTTTTTTAATCTGTATCTTTTTAAAACTTCCTTGAAGAATAGGGAGTAAACTTTCCTATTCTTTAATTTCAAAAAATTTGAAATTTCTTTTTTATTTTCTCTTATTTTGTTTCAGCAATAGTTTTTTTTTTCAAAAGTCCATCTGAAAGTGGATAAGATGTGTACCAGTTATCTCCTTTAAAACTACGTTCTTCCCGAATGTTTGTGTCTCTACATACAAAACATTTATTTTCAACAGTGTCTCCATTTCTAAATCTGGATCGATTTCCGTGGAGGAATCATACTTGCTGTTATACTCTTCATCATTTGATTTTTCCTCATCCTAACCACGAAGAGAATTTCTTCATCCAAAAATGCTGTTGCACTCTATCTATTAAATACTTTAACTATTAAATTACTTAAATATCACATTTCTTCATCATAACTACAATAATATGCCATAGCATAAGGAATATTTAAAACGTGTTCATGCATTCAGAACTGTAAAGGTGTTTCACGCATAATGTATGAATATATAATATAAGGGGGTATGACATGACCGAACAGGCAACATCTAAAAATATATATTTAGAATTCGCCTACAAGCTAAGGCCCCTCAAAGGATATGACCTTAAAGTCAGCTATATGAGAAACTATCCATTTTCCAAAAAAAGTTTAGAAATAGCGTTGAAAAAAGTTAGACGGTGGGTATGACACACCCTACGCGAGAAGTGCTGGGTTAATGATCCATATTCTCACCTTTCTTAATGCAAATTAGCAAATATTTGGTGGTCCGTTGCATCTCTCTGTAACACCGGACCTGCTGCTCGTGCATTTCCTTCTGCCAATCCGTAAATTAGGGGCATACCTGTCAGCTTGGTGTTTGTAAAACGTTCCATGCTCCTCTACAGACGAGGACAGTTCAAATGACTGAAGTACTCTTGGGAACAACGCCACCTAGCACCGAAAAAAGACGTTTCCGACCATGGTTTGCTATGCAAATCTGAATCATTTTGATGTCTCCTATCTATTCTCAAAGTTAGTCCCAATGATCCTGTGACGCTCTGTATATGTGTATGACATTTCGAAAAAAGCATGTAGACTTTTCAGCTATTAAGTTATTTATTAGTTCAAGATCAGAGAGCTTGCAACGAAGAGAGCACAACTTTCTTTCATTTGGGGTTAGTTTGCATAGTTATTTCAATTATTGCTATGTTAGCCTCTTTTAGTGTAATTTTCAAATAGAGGGAATGCGTGACAAAATGTGGGCTACTATCAAGTAAAATAGGATTAGAAGAACGGTATTGCTTGCTGAACTTACTTCCCGCTTTGAAGCAACACGAATGCTATCAATGTTTGCTGGTGTTGTTGTTGTCGTGTCCTTCCCGAAGGGAAAGAATGACAGTTGCCAGAACCTGTGAGACAGGTTGAACTTCTTAACGATAGATGACGCCACCACCTATCTCCATAATTTAAGCGTGGAGCTGGAGAGGAGGTAAATATTCTTCAGCCCCCTGCACTCGTGGTTTCTACTGCGACCACCCACAAGACTTTCGGACTCACTGATTGAATGCACACGTACTCCGTGTGTACTCGGAGGGTATTTGGTAACATCGGGTATCGAACCAGGCCCTCCGGTCGGAAGTCCGATGCTCTAACCACTAGGCTATCAATGTCTGCAGACGAGCGAATATGCAAACAATGGGAAGTAGAATTTGGAGGAATTTAACTATCCTTACACACATACGTACTTGCGTGTTTGTAATCAATCTGTCTATGCCCATTAATAATATTAGATTGTTTTCTAAATAATTTATGAGTTTTATAGCATTATCAAATTTTAATGGATTTTATGGATAATTTATTGCAGAAAGTTGGAAACAAATGATCCAAATAAAAAGAAAAGGTTGCTTGGCTACAGCGGACGCAGTTCGAGCAGACACATAACATTTCGTGATCTGAGCGGACACTTTGAAACTCATCGTGGTTAAAGCGGACACATTTTCTCCCCATCTTAGAACAGATTCGATTATCGAATTACAAGGATAAAAACATTTTTTCCAGCCTAATTTAATTATTTGTATTGGATTGTTAAAGATACTATAGTGCGAATACATTTTAAACATAGCCAAATGTAATAAAATAAAAACTTTCAGAGAAATATTTAAAATTTAATAGTAAGTAACAATATAATTAAGGGTATGAACGAATTTCAGAAATTTTATGGAAAACTGTATTTTAGAGTCAAATAAACATAAAATCAGGTGCAATTGCCATAAAATTAATTAGCTTTATTAATGTAAGTAAAAATAAATACTAGAAGTAAAATATACAAGATACAAGTAAATAAAAGAAAAATAAATTCGTAAATAAATACTAACTAACCTTTATAATAAAGCCATAAATATCATTCACCATTGGATTTAGTCCAACCTTGTTGCAAAACTTAAAGATTTTAGACATTTTGATTTGATTTTAGACATTTGATTTGATTTTAGACATAGCATTTATCCTTGTAATTCGATAATCGAATCTGTTCTAAGATGAGAAAAGAATGTGTTCGCTCTTTCCACGATGAGTTTCAAAGTGTCCGCTCAGACCACGATATGTTATGTGTCCACTCTAACCACGCCACCAAAAAATAGCTGTAATATAATTGTAATTGCAACCGTTTAAAATTGCAACCATTTTTAATCCTCACACTCTACAAAATTCTAAAACATCAACAACAAAAAAGAAGGGGGGGGGGAGAAAAGGCAATACAAAAAATACATCAAAAACCAAAAGATTATCAAACTGAATTGTGTTATTTGCTTACATTTTTTATAAAAACAAATTTTTAAATTTTACCGTAATAAGGAAAACTCGAATGTTTCCCCTTACCTTAAGGAAACTAAAGAAGTTTGTTCTCAAATTGTTTCTTCTCACACCACTGGTGGCAACATTCATCGAAGAAGGTATCAAAAAGTTCGTCATACAGATATAATAAATGCCTGTATTTTATTATTGATTGTTTTTTAAAAAATAACCATGCCTGCACATAACTTTTGATGATAAATTCCTTTTTATCCACTCTTGTATTTTAATGATTCATTGCATGGGGGAAGAAAACGTTCCTCCAAGTTCAATACTCTTTAAATACTGCAATTTATTCATAAAAACAAAATTTTTAAAAATTTCCATCAAATGCAATTCTTTTGATAATTTGATTGAATAAAAATCATAAACAATCTAAAATATGTTTGCTAATTTTGCCCATTTTTTTTCTCTGTTGACCTTGAAAAACTATACCTCGGTCTACTTCCATTTATTATCAATAGTTTATCACCAAAGCATTTGTTATGAGCTTTCAGCAATGATATTTAAAAAAATATCAGTTTCATCATTATTCAAATCATTTCCTTGTTTTCTTTATTTCCTGGTATTAAAATGATAATGAAAGCTGTCAATTTCAAGTACAAAAAAAAAGTACTTCCGCATGATTTTTTTTTATAAATAGTTCGATTTAACCCTTTACACCGGGCTATCTTTATCGAGCGATGGTACATTAAAATATTTTTGGGTACGATATTGATTTAAGAAAAGGAATTAATTTAGGTAAAATTATTTTGATTTTTAATACCCTTTGTTTAAAGGGGATAACGTTTACTAGAACTCTCTACTTGCTACTGAAAAGCATTTATTAATTTTCGTTTCTTTTTACCTCTCCCCAGAAAAATTTCTAAAATATATTTCTACAACCTTCAAAAAGAATATTGAACTAGAAATATTTTATATTCCTAGACAATGATAATGAAATTAAGAACATATTATTTCCCATGAAATTTATGAAAACTCTGATTAGTACTTAGTAAACGCAATAAATTTATGAAACATGTTTTGAAATGCAAAATGAATTGTAAATTAGACAAATGATTCTTACTGATAAAGAGATAGATTGATAAATTTGATGGTAAGTATATTTTTTACCACAGCCTGGTAAAGGGTTAGTAAAAATTTTTAAGTTGCGTTTATTTTACGAATGTGCTTTTTTTCCCCGTTATTCTTTTTTTCAATACTCTGTGTTAAAGTTTAGTCTATTAACACTGAGTAAATTTTTTGTGTGTTACAAATACTTCGATATTCTAAATATTTCTAATACACTCATAGAGTCATCCGAAGCGTTGCAGCTTGAAAGAAATATTCAATAAGCTTGCAGCACGCTTAGATCTGAATAAAATATATCAATTGATAACATTGCATGGCCCATGCAAGTTTTGTATGCTATTGTATTATTAAAAGAACAGAGTGTTTGTTCACTGCTATTTTCGCATATGCCTTTGAAGTCTTAGAACCTAGGCTCAAGACCAGACTATGACCCAATTTCAATAAGACAATGTGAGACAGCTCGTGGTTTACAACATTCAACAATTCTTCCTTAATCCACTGTTGTCATGGCCTGCCCATTCTCCTGATCTGTCGACCATCACACACACGTTTTCGATTGTTCTCAAACGATTGTACCGGCATACATCTTCCATTGCTAAGCATGGCGAATTTTGGAAGCTGAAAGGACCGGCATACCCCAAGAACGCATTCAAAACTGAGACATGTCACTGAAGTTTTTGACAGCCAGGACGACTACACAAAAGATCGCCTGCTGAAAGGGGTTGTTGGTTCAATTTTTCCATCCTTGTTGGTTTTTGTCCTATAAGTTTAGTTTTGATATCTCTTGTTCTTCATAATGTTTCATTTTGGATTGACAGCATTATATATTATTTTCAAAATAATCTCTTTTGTGAAGTAAAGAAGTAAAAATTGTGTAATTGCAGGGCTTGATCATGTGTTGAATGCACTGAAAATATTATGTTTTGACTTAATGTTTCCGCTTATCACTATTTCGAGGGGGGGAGGGGAGATTTCTTCTAGAATGTTATCTAGAAATCCTCCAATGATGATATAATTTTTCGATAATCAATAAAAAACTGTGGAAAATTATATCTTTTTCAGAATTTTTCGTAAATTCATAGCGCACATCAACACGAATGCATTTTGAACTAAAATTTTTGAACATTTAAATACTTGCTATTATGTTTCGGTTTTAGAAATAAAGTATATTACTTTAATTGTGTATATTCTTTATTATATAAAATTCAAGTTGATGAATCATTTTTTTTTCTTCTCCCGATTTGAAAAAAATAGAAAAGTATGTATTAAAAAGACTGAAGCAGTCCCAAATTTTTTTTATTAGTTTTAAAATATTGTGTTTTTACAAATCTTATAAAATATCTTATTTTTCTGCTGTGGAACTTTTTAAAAAATTCTAAAAGTACATTAAACGAAATTTTGGAAAAATTAGTTATCTTCCCTCTTCTTCATTAATTGCCTAATTTTTATATGTGTCTTTTAAAATATTTTTTATTGATACCATTTTGATTTTGAATGCTTTTCATTCTTCTCTTTTATAGGCAAATGGTGAAGAAGACTGGATGTATGAAGAGATCACGTTGGAAAGGGTAAGATATTATTTATGTTATTAATGAGGCATAAAGTAAAATTCTTCGGAGATTAATATATATTTTAATTAAGGACTCGTCTACGAGTTTTTTATGGAAAACGTTGAAAATTTCATTATCATGGCGATTTTTTTGTTTTGTTTCATATTGTGAAAAAGTGTCCATAGGGTATCTTTTTTTAAATTTGTGAATACAAATTTTTAAAAAATTGAATTTGCTCAATAAATAATTTTATTGATCAATATATTTATTGTTCCTTGTTTTAAAGCAATTTCTTCATTAATTTTACCTGATGTAAAATTTAATAAGTTTCTTTTGATAACTATGGTCAAATTTTATTATTTTTAACTATAATCATTCATCACGATAGAGTCAACTTTCCAGGTGTTTAAAATGTCATTTTTTGAAACTGCAATTAATTTCCATAACAAGCAACTAAAAATGTTGTGCTATAGGAAATAAAAATTGTATTACAAAAAAAAAGCTCAATTTCTGTGTTTTTCGAAAACTTAATTATTATTTACAACTATGATAAATGTGTTTCTTACTACGAGTATTGATCAAAAATATTGTAGGGTAAACTTGGCACCAAAACACTTAATGGGAAATATACTACACCAAAACGTTTTCCATTTTCCCGAAATTAAGATATTTAAAACTTTAAAGTATGGTCTTTCTTTGGTACGTAAACAAACCTCTAACTCTTGTTGCTATAGGAATAAAGAAGCTTCAAAACAAATTCCGCAGTTGCTCATATTTGCTTAATACTTTAAGTAATATTGTCACAATTGCCTAAAAAAGGGGCAGGTTGCATTATAAAAAAGATAAGACAAACTGCCATCCCAACATTTATCTCTTTCCCAATAGAGAAGCATTTTTACACAAATTGCATGCTTGGCAAATGATAAGAAGTAAACAAATCTTTGTTATTGAACAAATTGTATCACAAAAAATGTGTTGTACAAATTGTATCACAAAAAATGTGTTGTACAAATTGTATCACAAAAAATGTGTTGTACAAATTGTATCACAAATTTCAAATTTTTTCATTTTTCTATAAACTGTTACTTATAAAAGATCCATGAAAAATATTACCATATTTATTATCACATCTTAAAGAAAAATCTATACAATAGGCAATTGACTTCCCAGTTACATTCTATTTTTAATAAAAATATGATTCACAGTTAAGCTAGTTTCCTGTTTCAATATTTCGCATTTTTCTTGTATCTGCCATAGACTGATTAAATTTTGTCCCCCTCCCTTATCTGCTTTTTTTGCAGAAATGTTTTTTTTAAATAATTATAATAATGTTGTATTGTATTTTCTTGTTCATGCATGTTTTTGTATCATTTCCTGTCTACCTCTGTGGACCATTTTGTAGCTCTAAGCCCTCTCGTGGGTGAGTTCGATTCTCCCAAATAAATAGCCAGGGATTCCGCAATGACGTTTTGGGCTTAACATTACGTGTCTCCTTCCTTATAACGTCAGTAAATACTCGAGCATGTGCGGAATATATTGTATAAATTTTACAACTGAAATTAGGGATAAAAAAAATAAGAAACCAGTGGTGCGCTTAAGCTCAAAAAATGACAAGAAAGCGATGGTAAAAAAATATTATAGCTTTGTATATTTAAATTATTCATATATTTTTGCATTTTTACGTGATAAAATCCTACCACGATAGGACCCTCATTTTTTTTAGCACCAGTACCTTTGTATACCTAGCTACAGTACTGTTTTCATTGTAATAGATAATACCACAAACAGAACAAATGCAGAATGCATTGTGTTTGCTGGCACTTGCTCTGCGTTTTGCCCCTGAACCTTCTTTACAACCTCCTGTGGCAACTCTCTTCTTCGTAGAAGCCAGACCTTCTGAACTTGTCAGCTCTCCTGTAACATTCGTACGTCTTCAACGATTTCCGCAGATTGTTTTCAGTGTTGGATAGCTCCTCCAAAAATGAAGCTGCTGACTGCGAGAATTGAGTAGTGACTGCTGTAACTTGACCTAAGTTATCAAAAGGAAGATGAACTCAAATGACGTGTAGGACGAGAAAAGGATCCTGGAATAGGGATGGAAATTCATCAAATTTCGTTACTGCCCATATCACCCTTAATCTTATTGCCTAGATTTGCTCTAGGGACATTGTTCAATCGTTGTCATTACTGCTGTCAAATGGAGAAAGAGAAAAACCACCAGCTCCCGTCAACGGATACTACACTTACATAAGATTGCAGTCATTTGTAGGTATCATGTAAAATTAATTAATTTCGCATGTTAAAACAATTAAGATAATTAAAATGTAATAACACCCATAATTTGAAGTATCAAGTAGTTGTAATTACATTAGAAATGGCCCCTTGCACTTCTGTTTGAACCGCAAGACACAAACAAATCACACAGTCGCCATGACGCTTGAGCATTAGCAACGTTTTTAATGTGAATGCGCCTCCTCAAAGTCATTACATGTTATATTGGTATTGGCTTAAATGTGCCCATGTTACCTTAGTTCCCATATTAGCCATGTTTACCCTATGTATTTATTAAACGATGGCGCTTGCCTTTTTAACAAAATTTTTCTTTTTCTAAACTTTTTTCATAAGAAACTCGAATTTTTTTTACTACTTTCTGTAAATTATTTTGAACTCGATTACTTGCTTCCGGATGAAAGAGCGTTTAAAGGATTTATTTCGTGTGAAATTTGTATACTTGTGCTTAAGGCGCTAATTTACTTCTAAAGTTCTTTGTTAAATTTTACACTATAATAATTAAAAGACCATACAAGTTGTTTAATCACTGGTTTAAAATACGTTTAAAACTCGGTTTAAGAGATAAATCGGAAACTTGCATGAATTCTGCAGCTCTGAACATGAATTTAACTCGACGTGGATGCTTGAAGGAAAACTACTGAGTGAGAAAGAAGACTGGATTATATATATATATATATATATACTAGCTGTTACCCGCCCGCTTCGCTGGGTATTTCATGATGTTTTATAAATTTTTACTGCTTATATATATGTATAAATTATTGATATCTAAGTCCTAGCATTAAGAATTCGATTGAATTGAAAAATATACTTATACCTGTAACTGTCACCTGTTGATAAAAAAAAAGGGCAGAACTCATCTAATTTGTATTTTCTAAAAATCTCTAAAATTGAAGCATAGAATGATGTTTGCTCTTTCGTAACTCAAAAACCAAGTGGATTCCCGCAAAACCAATTTTCAATGGATCTCTACTCCGTAAATTGAACATGCAAGCCAAATTTCAAGTCTAAATCTAACAGAAAAAATCAAAAGTTTTACTATAAATATCCCCGTAATCCCGTTGAGAGCCGTTTTCCAAAATTACCGCTCTTAGCGGATTTCAATTCAACAAAAGAAAAATGCAAACCAAATTTCATTATTATAGACCTTGTAGCTCGAAAAAAGTAATTTTTTTTGTCAATACGTCCCAGTAACCCCCTGCAACCCCCAGAACTTGATTTGCTTAAGATTTATTCTTAGTGGATCCCTATTCAACAAAAGAAACATGCTTAACAAATTTCAAGTATATGGGTCTAACAATTAAAAACAGGAATTTTTTTCTGTAACTCCTCTTGGCCCCTCGCAAACATCTTTGGGGGCAATTTTCATTTTACTCTTTGTTAGAGGAACTCTATTTCATGAAAAGAACATGCCTACCAATTTTCAAGCAGGATGATCAAGTAGTTTAAAAATGGAAATATTTATCGATTACGCCTCTTAATCTCCCGAAATTAAACTTGGTAGTTGATATTCGCGAAACCCATTTTGTAGCGGTTCTCTACTTTACGAAAGGAATCTGCTTATCAAATTTCAAGACTGTACGTCGAACAGTTTAAAAATGGGGATAATTGTCTATAACGCCACTTGAGCCCCCGCAACGCCACTTCTGGGTCTGTTTTCACAAAACCCATTTTGTAGGGGAATTGCACTCTATGAAAGGAATCTGCTTAGCAAAATTTGAAGACTGTGCGTCCAATTAATTAAAAATGCAAAAAAATTATCAATAACGCCCCTTGAACCCCCGCAACACCACCTAGGGGTCGATTTTCACAAAACACATTTTGCAGTGTATTTCTATCCTATGAGAGGAATCTGCTAACCAAAATTCAAGACTGTGAGTCTAATAGTTTAAAAAAAGAAATAATTATTTATATCTGCCCTTAGCCCCCCGCAACACCCCCTTGGGGGTCAATTTTCTCCAAACCCGTTTTGTAGCGGATATTTACTCCATGAAAGAAACATTCCTACCAATTTTCAAGCAGGTAGGTCAAATAGTTTAAAAACGAAAATATTTATCTCTTACGCCACTTATTCCCCTGCAACGCCACTTAGAGGTCTGTTTTCACAAAACCTTCTTATAGCTGATCTCTACTCTATGAAAGAAATCTTTTTATCAAATATAAAGACTGTGCATCTAATAGTTTAAAAATGGAAATAATTATCTATAACGCCCCTTAAGTCCCCTCAACGCCACTTGGGGGCAATTTTCACGAAACCCATTTTTAGCGTATCTCTACCCTATGAGAGGAATCTGCTTACTAAGTTTCAAGACTGTACGTCTAATAACTTAAAAATAGGAATTTATAACGCCCCTTAAACCCCCGCCCCCGCAACACCCCTTGGGGGTCAATTTTCCCAAGACCCATTTTGTAGCGGATATTTACTCCAGGAAAGAAACTTACCTACCAATTTTCAAGCAGGTAGGTGAAGTAGTTTAAAAACGGATATATTTATCTATTACGCCCCTTAATCCCCCGCAACGCCACTTAGAAGTCTGTTTTCACAAAACCCGTTTTGTAACCGATCATTATTCTACGAAAGGAATCTATATATATCAAATTTAAAGACAGTGCGTCAAATAGTTTAAAAATGGAAATAATTATCTATAACGCCCCCTAAGCCCCTGCAACGCCACTTGGGGGTCGATTTTCAGCAAACTCATTTTGTAGCGGATCTCTACTCTCTGAAAGGAATCCGCTTACCCAATTTCAAGATTGTACATCAAGTAGTTTAAACATGGAAACAATTATTATTAAAGCCCTTAACCCCCCGTAACGCCCCTTGCGTTTCGAATTTCGGAAAATCCTTTCTTAGCTGATGTCTACTCTATCAAAGGAACATGTCTACCAAATTTCAAGTTTGTAGGTTGAACAGTTCCAGAGATTTCGTGATTAGTCAGTCAGTCAGTCAGTCAGTCAGTGAGTGAGTCGCTCTTTTCTCCTTTATATATATATATATATATAAACTTCTAGAAGTTTTTCTTCACACCCCCTTTAGTAAGGGGTTTTCCTAAATATTTTATAGGTTTATTCAAGAATACTGTGTTATATATAAACCGTGATAAAGGGAAATTTAATATCACCTCGCTATTTACTCTTTTTTTTATTTCGTAACATTTATTGCAAGAGAATTTATCGAGCCTTTAATTGGTTTAATTGGATCTTAAGGAAGAAATGTTGTTTGAAATTCTCAATTAGGCTTATGCTCTTCACTTACTTGTATTTCATTTCCAATCTAGAGCGCTTAATAAATGATCTAAGCAGATTTATACAATTCTTGAGATAAATGTTAAAAAGTACAGAAAAATGTTTGTTCAATTACGTGTACGTAACAAAGAAATACCACACAGAATCTTTTCATTTCTTTCTTTTGTAAATACTCAAAAGAGAGATAGAAAACTCTAAGATATCTCTTATCTTATTAGACTAAAGATTCAAAGTGGCTTTTAAAAGTAGTAGAAAATGTACCAAATGTACTTGGTTAAATAAATGACAAGTTCCTCTGAGA